>JAFBJT010110385.1:18371-33481 GCA_016785325.1 Chascanopsetta lugubris
GGAAGGATGGATGGATGGATGGATGGATGGATGGATGGATGGATGGAGGGAAGGATGGAATGAGGGAGGGAGGGTTGGAGGGAGGGAGGGAGGGAGGGCTTGATGGAGGGAGGGAGGGAGGGAGGGAGGGCTTGATGGAGGGAGAGTGAATTCAAGCTGAAGTAACAGCTCAGAGAAAAGGGAAAAGGAAAAGGAGGGTGGGCGGACATGTGCAACACATGAGTGTATTATGCAAGGAATACACACTCTGTGGTGTGTGTGTGTGTGTGTGTGTGTGTGTGTGTGTGTGTCCAACCACCACTTCCTCTTTCTTGTGCACATACCTGCACGTACGCAGCTGCCACTGATTCACAAAACCAAACACATTATACAGCAGAATATTATGGGATGTGCACGTTTGCATTCAACCTTCTTTCCCCCAAACACGTCAACACCCAGACCTTGCATGCATCAGATAAACTGTGTGTGTGTGTGTGTGTGTGTGTGTGTGTGTGTGTGTGTGGTGAGACATCACAGCTTCTCCAGAGAGGCAGTTTAATCAGTAAGTCTCACTTCCCATGGTCAGGAGGAAGTGGACTGTCTGTTTACGTTACGTAAGAGAGAAGAGAGAGGGGGGAAAATGCCACGTCGGCATGTTTTAATACAAGAAAGACACACGAATAACTCAACAACTCTAGTTTCATTTGCCGGTGAGACCCCCTCCGGCGGAACCGCCAGAACGGACAGCGCGCTTTGGTCGGAGCGCTCGGGAAGTGTTCCATTATGCGAGTCTCTGCTCCTCCACAGACGAGCGCGCGAGTTCCCGCCACATAGTTTCCAACAGATTCACTCAAGTGTTGTTGAGTCTCCGGCCCGGCGCAGCGCAGGGGGGCCGTGCGGCGGGTTCCTGGTTTTTCTAACCTCCAGATCAGAGAAAGAGCAGATCGGCAACATCCAATGAGAAGCAGAGACGCACAGAAAACAACGGAAACAACGCCAGCGCACAGCGAAAGTGAAGAAAGTTAAAGATCCAACTGCACTGCTGTGGATTCGCTCAGACGTTTCCCGCAGCTCTGCTTCAACTGAATTAAAGGCACATTGTGCAGAACGTGTCTTACCTCAATAACATATATATATATATAATAAATGTATATATATAAAACATATAGGAGAATGTATATATGTAGATTGATATCAATTCAAAGAGCTTACTGGGAATAAATGAAAACGATAATTCATAGCTCCAGGTGATGACACATGAAACGTCTCAGTATATGATCATTTCATACGTGATTTCATGTCAGTCGTCAGACCCTGAAGTAGTTCCTCTAAATCGCGCACACTGGCCCTTTAAGTGGCTTCCTTGATCAGTTGATGTAATAACCTTGGGTCTGGCCGACAGGTCCACACAAGTGAGGACAACAGCGAGCCAAGCCAATTTGTTCATAACTACATAACACACACACACACACACACAGACACACACACACACACACACACACACACACACACACACAGCGTAATGCGTCATACAGATCAGATAAGATTAACTTTAGATTAATTATTAAAGATGACAAGTTCAGAACAAAGACTAACACTGGGCTGCCGACAAGAAAACGATCCGGGGATGTAACGACTCACGGTTAATCATTTGTCGACACCGCAACCGAACGACTGCTTTTCTAGTTTTCCTTCATTGCTTCATTCATTCCTTCATTCCTTCATTCATTCATTCATTCATTCATTCATTTATTTCTTTCTTTTTTACAGCTCAGTCGTCTGGAGCAGGAAAAATAAAATGTGACCTCATGACGATTCAAGCAGCTGCTGTGACTTTCCAGCAGGGAACCATTAACTCTGCCGCAGGTTAAAGAGTCGTGAGTGCGCCTGCTGTTGGCAGTGGAGCCAGGAGCTAATGGAACACGAGCATGGACCTTTAAAATGACGCTTTGACCGGGTCCACTTTCCCACTGACGTCAGACAGGTGTAGGTTCAAGACGGGGTTATTTGTTCCAGCCTTTTCCAGACATTAAAGGGGCAGTGTGTACGATTTTGGTGACATCGGCTGGTGAAGTTGAACATCGTATCGTATTTTCCTAACCCTCATCCACTCTGGGCTATTGTAAAAACATGGCGGCCCCCGTGGAGAGGACCCCCTCCTGATGTTAACATGCACTAAAGGTTTGTATTTGTAAAACGCAAGTCGTACGCAGAGGTGATGACACATTCTGTGAAAACCTCTGTAGGTAATTGATTGGCTTTTCTAAGTCAAGAGATAGAGGTCACCGAAATCCTACACACTGCACCTTTAATATGAAATCAACAGTGGGGAAAGTCCGTATCGTTTTTGACGCCCCAATGTGCTTTGAATACTTTTCGTGGAACAGAATGGACTGACATAAACGTTCAAGTTCAAGTTCGAAAAGTTCTCAGCCCCAACAAAGAAACAGGGTACTTCAAGTGAGACACAGCTGACCTTTGACCTTTGACCTTTGACCCAGCTCTTTCTGTGTGTGGCCCTCGGTGAAAATAGCCGCGTGATTCAGGAGTGAAGAAAAAAAAAACGATCCTTCGAACTGTAACTGTAAGATTTTTCTGCGAGGGGCTGAGAACCCTCACAGGAATGTCAAACGCCCCGTCTGCTAATTAAAGCCGGTCAAACCAGAATTTTGCCTTTTTACCGAGAAACTCAACCTGGGCTGCAAAGTGACTTTTCCTGGAATCGTGGTCAAACGGATTCACGAGGACAGTCTCACGTGTTTCCCGTGACATTTTGAATTGACTGTACGCGGCAATATGTCGCCACGTGTCTGTGCCCTGGGTTGCCATGGCAACGCTGTATCGGAGGCAGATTCGCGCGCGCGGGGGCAGCAGAGCCGGCGAGGTGACTGAGCCGACGAGGGCCCGCGGGTGGAGCCCTAACCCATGGCGCTGGCGCTGCAGCCGCACCGGGGTCGGCCCGGCCTGTCACTCAAGAGGCCACGCCCCCTTAATTAGGGCGGGGCTTCGAACATGGGTAGAATAAAAACAAGCGAAATAAATGTCCGTTTGGTGGTGAAGAGAACTTGTTACATAACATTGTGCAGGTCCCCCCCCCCCCCCCCCCCCCCCCCCCCCCCCCCCCCCCCCCCGACCTATATAGAGATCTCATGATCCCATTACCAAGACAAATATTATGGTCTGCCACAGCCGCCGACATTTTCTGTTGGTGCCATAACAAAAGCCAACATGGACGACAACGATAAGGACACAAGCTGCTTTCGGGACACAGCCACACAGACTTGTGCTGTGAGTCATTAAAGGTGCATTCAGTCAGTTTGACTGGAATTCACATTCTGAATTGTTCAACAGAAAAAAAAAGTGTTAGAGTTTGTGTCCATCCATCCATTCACGTATCCATCCAAATATCCAAACATCCATCCATCATCCATCCATCCATCCATCCGAAAGAAATCTGCACAACGAACAGAAGCACGAGTACCATCATATCCGCATTTTCGGACTCCTCCCCAGATGGTGATGGGTTCAGTTCCCGTCCCGCGTCGCCTCCATTGTTTACACTCTGCTCCTCGCGCCTCGTCCGGGAGTAAACACAACATGTGGGAATGTGGGAATGTTTGGTAACTGAGCGAATGCTCTGCACGTAAACACGTGCTCCGCGTGAGACGTGTGATGTTGATGTTTGGTTTTTTTTCATTTGTCTGAAGTTTATGTTGAATCTCATGACATTTGAGATGGATCCCTGTGCTGTTTGCCCCCCGGCCCTCTGTCGTATGGATGAGACTTTGTGGGTTCAGCTGAAATAATCCTGGTGAGGAAAGAGAGAGAGGAGCTCTCACAGTGTGTGTGGGTGTGTGTAAGAGAGAGAGAGAGAGAGAGAGAGAGGGAGCGAGAGAGAGAGAAACCGACTGGATCGGCCAATGAGTGGAAATATCAGTGACCACAGTCACATGCAAAAACTGCTGTCGTCTGAGGTCACGATCGGTTTGAGCCAACATGGGCAGTCTCCGTTACGCAACATCCCATCATTTACATGGACACACACAGAGTCACACAAAACACACACACACACACACACACACACACCCCAACATTTGCATTGTTCAATCATTAGATGTTGACATCCAGAAAAAGGCCCTGCTGATTTAATAATAATAATAATAATAATAATAATCATACAAACTTGTCATATGTTGACACTATTTCAGAAATGGCCGCATTGCCACGTTGAATCATATCGGTCAGGCTGACCGGAGCAGATGTGGCGACACTATGCTGATCCATAACTGTTTGAGGTCAGAGGTCAGTTGGCGAGGATACGACCCCGTCACTCCGTTCAATTGAATTTCAACACAGCTCGGTCACATGTCACAGTCACGTGACGCGGAGCTAATTCCCCCCCCCCCCGGATCCAAAATGGCCAGCGGGGGCTCAGGGGGTCGCAAAAGGTCACTCATTTACCAGCAGGGAGGTCGGCGGTTTGATACCTGTCCTCACATGTCGCCCTCTGGCTGGGGTGTCGTTGGGCAATTCACTGACCTGCCCACTGCCCTGGAGGCAGAGTGGGAGGGCCACAGAGGCATCGCATGAATGTATGCAATGCAGTGCAGGCTGCAGGGCTCGCAAGTCTCACGCAAGACCTCGCTTAAAGGTGCAGTGTGTCATTTTTTGTCTCTTCTAAAAAAAAAAAATTAAAAATGTACAAAACAAACACAAACTGAGATTTTCATGAATTTATAATCACGTCAATGTTTGATTTATTCCCATAACCCCCCAAAAATGAGCCCATTACTCTTTATTCGCACGAGGGGCGGGTCCTCTCTCCGGGGGCCGCCATGTTTTTACAGTCGTAAAAAAGCGGGGACGTCCTAAACATCTTTTGAGTTTTGAAAGTGTAACTTCACCTCTAGAGGTCACCGGATCTTACACAGGGCACCTTTGAAGGAAGTTGAGGGTCTTGCTAGAGTTGCTAAAGTAGATGGTGGCTCTACTTTCACTGGCCTGAGCTCCATGATGTCGTGGAGGTTATTGTCCTCTTGGTTGTTGTTTGTGACGTTAGATGCAGAAAAAAAAGAATGACTTTCTTTATTTTATTTTATTTTTTAAACCTGTGAGGTGACAGAGCGGGAGCATAAACAGAGTAAGGCCTCAGACCCCACAGACCACAGCGCTGAGGACACTGACTGACCTCGTCTTCACCTGTGAGCTGGAAAGCCTCTATTTTTTTTATTACCACTGCCACCGGCCTCTGGTGAGAAAGGGCTGCGTTCAAGAGCCCCACAGTTTATCAGCAGCTTATCAGAGGACTGTGCAACTGCCCAATTCACGTGGCACCGTTCCCTTTCTACTCCCGCCTCCGTGTCTGAGTGACGGACAAACGGAGGCAGAGATATCACCTGGGCTCTGCAGCTCTGACCTTTAACCAAATAAACCCACCAAAATAAAAGCATGACAGGTCGAAAAAAGGTAGAATGGAAAGACCGGTCATACTTAGGGACTTGGTGTTATCGTCAGGCCCCAGATACATATTCACAGTGTCCTTGTCAGAGCATGTTCATGCAGCCTCACTGCTCAGTGGGCAGGGGGGGAGGGGGGGGGGGCGGAGTGGAGAGCATGACTCAGCAAAATGACGGGGACTGTGGCCTGTGTGGTGGAATGAGTTGAAGACAATATGTTATATGTCATGTCATGTCATGTCATGTCATGTCGTACTGTATTGTATTGTATTTTGTTATTTTCTATTGCATTGCATTGCATTGTATTGCATCATAATATACCATATTATATCATGTTCTATTACATGATATTGCGCTTCCAATGTTTTACATTGGACAAAATAGATCAATTAAACCCCCTTTTGCGTTTCCATGGTATAAACTCCACCACTAGATGTCACGAACATCCTACACACTGCACCTTTCAAACAGACATAAAATGGTCAAAGAAAAGAAAAAAATCGATAAAAAGTATAAACGTGGCAGTCAGTAAATCATGGGCCAAAAATGACTAATGGTAAATAAGTCATTTAAAAGCTTGCTGGTCCCGGTCCAGTTCCTTAAAATGCCTCCTCCAGACAGGAAGTGGGGCTGACTCTGCTGGCCGGACGCCATCAGCCGTAATCACCACGCCTGGTGCTCCAGACACTGAGGAGATGGACTGACGTCTTGCCAGTGGACCGTCATTCACCTTCGGTCGAAGCTGATGTCACACGGAGACAAGGCTACGTGTGTGTGTGTGTGTGTGTGTGTATGTGTGTGTGTGTGTGTGTGTGTGTGTGTGTGTGTGTGCGTGCGCCTGTTTACAGTCCAGGCACATGTCGGCGACAAAAAGCAAACAAGGGTGAAATATGATGCAGGTGTCTGTTCCTGGAAGTCAGCCATTCGCTCCCTGGAGCTCGAGCCAGCCCCGCCCTCTTTCACCTTGTCAGGAATGTCATCCGCGCATGGATGGAGGCGCAGTGGGTCGTGGCAATAACACCAGCACCAGAGCTTGTTATGAAGACATGACTTTGTGTTGATAAACCTAATCTGTGCTGACTGGGTCCCAGGATTAGGTTCTGTTGTGTTCCGCACAAAGGGACGAGGGTTAGCGGTGTTCACATCAGTCCATTGAGTCACTGCGAGAACTGTGTGAGAGAGCAGAGTCTCATCCCAACACACGGATCACTCGGGAAATACCATGATGTCGCGTGGTGGCATTAAAGGTGCAGCGTGCGAGATCGGGTGAGGGCTAGAGGCGAAGTCGTATCCATCGCCTCACCCTTCTGAACGTGCAGGAGAACCCTCATTCTGAGTCATTCAAACTCAAAGGATGTTTAGTGTGCGCAGTTTTACCACTGTGGAAACATGGCGGCCCCCGTAGAGAGGACCCGCTCCTCATGTAAATATACATTCATGGGCTCATTTAAGGGTAATGGGAAGGAAAAAAAAGAAAAAAAAAAGTGACACATTTACGTGATTAAGTTCCTGAAAATGTCAGTATGTAATTGTTTTGTAATATGTAAGTGACAAAAATAACCAAAACCGTACACACGGCACCTTTAAGTATTCTCCATGGTGATATACTATAGAGAACCATTATAGTGCAGCACTCTACAGCTTGCTTTGAACCATGAACGGTGTGGACTGGGGGCAGCCTGAGCACTGGGGTGACTCATGACTCAGTCTAGTGGCCAAAAAGCAGTATGACAGGGTGGCTGGACGAAAAAAAAAAAGTTTCTGTAAAGCAATACATCTTTAGTTTGATATCAAGAATTGTATTTGTTTATACAAAGGATATGGTAATAGTCTGTTATAGTCTATGAATATTAAAAAGAATAAATAAACGTTGCCCCCCCCCCCCCCCCCCCCCCCCCCGCCCCACCCCCCCCCCAGTAGGCGTGGCTTAAATGCTCGTGTGCTGCTGTCACCAGGGTATATCTGGTGGCAGGCTCGCACATGTACATATTGCACGGCGTGCACATATAAGGCTGGCTGACACATTGGTATTGAAGTGATTCTCACCCTCTAATCTAATGACTGACACCCTGAGATAGCGTTAAGCTCTCTTCAGTCCAGGGTTCTCCGGCCTCCGTGACGAGGCCTGCGCCGCGGCTTTAGCCCGGATGTTCTCGTCCCGGTCGACATCGAGCCGCGCGTGCGACCCAGCGCGGACCCGGACCAGCACGCTAGCGCTGTCAAGACTCATGTAGTGGATCTGGGATGTGACGGTGCAAAGCTGCAGGCGGTTGGACTGAGTGGATACAAATGACTCGGCCCAGTCACGGCTGGCTCTCTGACCTCACTGTTTATATGACTGTACAATCACCTGAGTGAATTGATTGTTTGATTTTTTTTAATTATTTGCATAAGACCCCAGACTGTTTTCGTCATCACAGAGTGAGCCCTTTACTTTGACATCAGCAGGGGCTGCCATTTTGGATCACCATGTTTTCACAATAGCCCAAAAAGGCCAAAATAAAAACACTTTTTGGATTCTAATGGTAAATGAAGGCTAAAATAGAAGTTGGACGGTCTTCAATATGTATATATATAATACCTTTACCACTACATGGCAATGATTCCTATGAATGTGCCTTTCATTCAAAGGAAGGAACATTTAAAGTGAAGGGAAATGTACCAACCTGTTTGGTTTGTGTAGATGACTTGACTTCTTGATTCTTGAAGATTAAGAAAAACAGGACCAAAGGGTAATCAGGTATGTCACAATTTAAAGAAAAAAAGTCAAAATAGATATATAAGAATAATTGTATAAAATTGTGTATAGTTGTCAATAGAGACAATTTTGATGGTGAATTACGACGTGCTGTAAAGTGATGTCCAGTTTAATGTCCAGTCCAGTTTCCAACGATTTATTGTCCAAAATAGAAAAAGAAAACCAAACAGAACAAAGGAATTGGGTTCTCTGCTTCTCCTGCGCTGGTAAAAAAAAAAAAAAAAAATCATATGCTCACTGAGGTGCAAACAAATTACAAAACATTTTTTGGTTAATTGAAATAAGCAGAACAAGAACAATACGACTTAATAAGTAATTAATAAAGAATATATTGATTATCCTTTTAACCACTGAATATCAGTCAAATAAAAATATATAGCTCCTACAAAATTAGTATGTACTGTATTAGAATCATGGCCTGGAGATTTCATCAGTGGGAGGTAGCTCCGCCCTCCCTGGCTGACGTCACAGGTGGCGTGGCGCTCACACTACTTTTGTCGGGAGCGCGCCCGTAACTAACGTCACCTTCTCCCGGTCTTTCATCCAGAGCTGGTCAGAGCCTAACGGAGAGCGGACGTACTTCATCTCTCACCGTGAAAGGAAGCCGGACAGACTGCCGCTTATCCCCCGCACGGTGCCGAGCCTGTAGCCGCGACGCGCCTTTGCTGTTTTTACCAGGAAACCACCAACTCTGAATTCGCTCTAAATATGTCTAATATCGTTTGTTGTCAAACGCCTCAGGTAAGATTTGTATTTTTTTCCTCTCTCTCTCTCTGTCCTTTGCCGTCTTTGTCGGGTAACATGTGGCGAACCCGCTAAATCCGCCGCTGGAAGTAGTGCTAATTTGACATTTGTCCTCCAGCTATATTTAAAATGAATGGTGTGTTGCGTTAGCTTCCCCTTGCCAGGTGGCGACTGTACCTCCTTTTAGCGTGACTGGCGCGGGGGCTGGGTGTCACGCAGCCCGCCGCTTACCTCGTGTACTCGGCGGATGTGTCGCTGACACCGCCCCGGCTTTCACGGGAGCTATTTTCCAGCTCCAGCGGAGGCAGACACGCACCACATCTCCCCCGACTTATGTTGGAAAGGACGGCGGTGTGTCTGTCCTTCATCACCCGGCTAGCAGCAGCAGGTTGCCTTGCCTTGCCAAGCTAGCGGTGCTAACACGCGCTAGCTTTACTGTAACCATCCGCGGAGCTGCCTCCATCCTCGCTCAGGTTAACCTAACCACTCCCCTCCAGACATTGATCCGGTTCTATTTTGTGTGTATTGTGTGTGATTCTGAGTGGGTTCCATGGTTGCTAGCAGTCTGACCCAGTTCCTAGCGGCGGGATGTATGGACAGTCGACCTATCCTGACTCTTGGCCCAGCGCCACACATCACGGGCCTGGCTGTACATTAACTCCCTCACAGGAGGAGGAGGAGGCGGAGGCGGATGAATGACATTGCTTTGCAGCGAATAGCAGATTATTGGGTGTATCTAGGAAATGGCTTGTCCACTTGGGGGTGAAAGGGGGAGGGGGCTGTCTTGGCAAAGTGGGCACCGCTACATGGGTACACCCTGTCCTCTATTTACCCTCCATTCTGTGCCATAAACCGTCAGACTCTGTAGTGTTGAGGCCTGACAGTACTGCTTCTGTGGTTTATTGATCGTCTCGTAAAAAGGAAACTATCTGCCGGCTTCATAACGTGTCAGGTTTCTTCAAAGTGCCGCCCGTTGCCTCATACTAAAGGAGGATGTCACCATTTGTCCTCTTGATCTGGTTCAGGGGCGGGCTACTGGAACCACGTGGGAATTTCCCATATTTAACCACATTCAAAGTCCTATTCGTGTTAAGCAATGTGCACTTAATGTATGATTTTAAAGGTGCAATGTGTAAGATCTTGTGATTTCCCGTGGTGTAGTTTCATTTTGAGACTGAATGCCAATCACGCTTGACCTCCAGGCATGAAGGGGAACTTATTACAGCTTTCATTTTCATCACCGAGTCATAGCGTTTTGTTCGTCATTCATACATTCAGTGGATGTTTAAAGAGACACTGCACCTTTAAAGAGAACGCGTGTATTTCCTAATATAAGTAACTCACGTAATCAAGGGTGAGAGATGATCACACATGTAGAAGCCCCAACCCTAATGTTTTGTTTCCTCGCCCTTGTTGGCGCATGTTTTATTGAGATGTGAAAATTACAGTGGTACATTTCCACGGTTAAAACTGGGCGAAATCCCTTGCAGTTGCACCTCTTGGCCACCGGAGGGTCGTCCAGCCGGTGCTGAATGCTCAGTGTCAGAGCTGCACTTTTGTGTGTGACTAATCGGATGGAAAAATGGAGAGGGAAAATGCATTGAGAGCTACCCTCTGTGACAAAGTTGTGAACAATCTCACCCTTTTCTGTCTCTCTCGCCTTTGTTCTCTCTCTTTGTGTTCCCTGCTCGCTGTGTGCATGTTCATAGGTGCATGTTTCCAGATCCCCAAATCTGCTTAGCCTCTCTCTCTGTCCACATGTGACTGTTGACTTGTGTCCACGTTACCGACCGTTTCCCACAAAGTCAACGGCATGAAAAATGCTTATTGCAGCATTTTCCTCGTGGCTGGAGTTCCTATCTGATTTGCTGAATGCCGGCTCTAGCGAAAACACTGATAGTGACATAACATCGTCTTATCAAAGGCTGATTCTTTAATCACAGCTGTGATTACAGCAGTAGCTCTGTTATTCAGATCGCCTTGATGATCTGAGGGTGTGGCTTACGAATCGGTGTGTTGATTTAAGCGTGAAGTGGTGGGAGGGAGCGCCGGGCAACATGTGAGCGTGATGGATACAACCATGTGGAGGAGTTGAACGTTTCAGCCTTCGCATGGAGTTTTCTGCCTGATGTTGCATAAGCACTCCAATGTAGGTCACCGTTGTCTCCGTCCATACACAGTCGGGGTGAATTATAGATAACTGTGGCAGGATGTAGAAGTGGGTGCTCCATCTTATAGTTTAAGAAAATACAAAATGGATTGACTAAATAATACACATTGTGCAAACAAATACCATGGCTAACACAACACCCCTAGCGTATTTTGGTAATTTTTTACAATCAACAGTAACACAAATGTGTCACCGCTATCGGTTCCCTAAACAAGCAGTATGGATTATGCAAGCATCAGCACAGAACAAAGTAATATTGATCCAATAGCTACAGAATGTGATATTATCGTCATCCAAATGTCACGTAAGCTCTTTCAGGAACTCCCCATCGTAGCTGAGGCTGCCACCTGGAGGTTTATGACAAAATACCTGTAGACTGTTATTGTAGAGAGAAAACCCACAAAGTTTTTACTGGCCTGTGTATCTCATTTTATGAAACTCAAACTTTTCCTCACTTATTTTCATCCCTTCAAATAGAAAAGCCAAACAGACCCATCTAGACCACTGTGTTAACTGCACTCAGACAATGTGATGCATTTTTCATAGCTTATTTTATCCCTTCCCCTCCACATGCATGGTTCCCTCCTCCCATCCCTGTACATTCTGTCCTCTTTGTTTCCTCTTCACACGGAGCTGTGCAACTTGAATTTGGGAAAAAGGGGCAAATAAGTCAAATGTCATCTGAGGCTAGGGAGGACATTTTTGGAATGTTCCAATCCTCTTTTCTTCATACTTAATTATTCTCACTTTCTAGTATGAACGTTTATTGGTCATGGCACGAGGTATTTCATTGTGTCTGTTTATATAGCTTATTGAATTGCTGTCTGTTGCTTTGGCGTTGACTAGTATCGACGATAGAGTTGGTATGACATGACTGGCAGATAAATCATCACTGTGCATTGTGTTGTTCACAATGACAGTAATAACGTAACATCAGCTCCTGGCGGCAAGATTCCATTATGATCTACCTGCTTGACTAGTTGCTTGGCACCTCATCAGAGTATGTCGTTGCAGGGATTATTTCCTGAAAAGCCTCGGGCCACAGGAAATGACTATCCCTGAATTCAAAATTCCTCTGATGCCTCGCAGTTACCTTAAAACAAAGGATTGTAGAAATATTATCTCAGAACAGAAATGGGCCTTGTGTATGTATGTGTGTAAGTTTGTTGTATACTCAGACACAGTTTTATTGTCAGTCAGTCCTTTACATTGTCTGTGGTAGTGAGCAGAAAACCTTGGGAGAAGTAACACCGCAGCTGCACGTGAATTAGTGTTGGAATATGACAACAAGATGAGAGATCTTACTGATTTAAGATTCAGAATAAATTATGCGGCAGGTTAACGCATTTACATGAGCATTCATGTCTTTTTGTCACCAGGTTGGCCTTGGTTTTAAACTTAATTCAAGGTGTATCCTTTCTACTTGATGGGAAAGAGGCTTTAAAAAAATTGCCATGTGTCTGATGGGAGACCATCAATGTATAGGCAAGTTAGAAGCTGTTATTAGCTCCTCAAACACACCAAGTGGATTCTCGTACAGTGATTCACATACCGGTATGTGAATCCAGGGGAAGGTTGCGTGACGGGTACATGACACGCGGCAGTTGAGTTAAGTCACAGGGTTTTTTTTATAATGAGTTGGCGCATACAAGTTTGACAAGTTGTTCCTTGGAAGATCTCATCACGTGTTCACACCGTTTCAGATCTGGAGGCAGCTGCCGTCGTTCATCTTGTCGCCCCGCGCCTCCTCTCAGATGGTGATATAACTGCTGTGCAATCAATGTATTTTTGGAGCTGTGGAGCACAGCGAGTGGAATGGCCATGTGGGTAGTAGACTTCTATTTACCCCAGCTCTGAAGAGGCTTTGGGTTAGTTGGCCTGATATGTTCCTTTTTGGCTCAGCTTTGTAATTTATTGAGATGACCCCCGTTGGCTGAAATGTGCAATATGTGCAAGTATGGGCGGGGCTTATGATATAGGGTATCCATGGCGGATGAACTCTGGATGTCAGCCAACTGGAATTCATAGTGCTGCCGTGCAGTTGCATAAGATCATCACGTGAACCAATTGACTGGCTGGAGTAAATTCTGTCACGAGTTTGCTTCCTCCCGTGTTTTCCTTTTAGGTTGATGCTCAAATAAAGTGCTTCCTATAGGGAGGAGTCAGCCAAACAAGGGACTGTCACGTAAGATAGGGGTCGAGTTGCCTCGCTGCAGGCAGAGCGCAGACAGAGCGGGAGGCATGAGGCGGATTAAACAGTCTTGCCTGGCCTGGTGGGACGTAACAGCAGGTGTGGAAATTTAAATCGCTAAATGGAGGGCGTAGCTACTAAAACTTTAGTCTTCCTGGACCAGATCGTCTGTTATTCCATTCATTATGCATGCGAGGAATATGGAACTGCTGTGAAGTCTTTGGAAAATGTTGTGCAAAGGATGCCGTGCGAGAGGAAGAGGAGGAGGTTGGCGCTACACGTGCAACTTGGTTCTACCTCGTGGAACTGACTGAAGCTGTGTTTTCACCTGAGGGCGATGGCCTATGCTCATGCCTTTCTTTTTCTCCGTTTTCTCCCCTCCAGGTTATAATGTATGACCAAAACAGAATAAGTTCCACTCTATAGCCAAAGGGATCCCGAGGACTTGATTACAGTCGCTTCAAGCCTGATAGTTTGTCCTTGCGGCTGCTCCCCCTCTCCTGACTGATCACACCGGTGTAGTCGACTGGCATTTCTTCTGACCGTTTCCCATCCCCCCCCCTCTCTGTGGGTGAAGAAGACTTGGTTCTACTTTGCCTACCTCTTCGTTCCTGTTGTTACTCTTGGCAGTTCCCTGGACTCGCATTATTCTCTATTAGGTAAGGCAATGACTAATGCATCGAGCAGCTTGTAGTGCACAATGAACATTACAGGCTCATAATCCTAATCCTCCCACTGTTCAATTAATAAAGACAGCCGACAGCATGTTGAATAGAGTGCAGAAGTAAAGTGTGCTTGGCTCCGTGTATAAAAATAACATGCATCTTAATCCCTCCTCTTCAGACACACCATAAAAATTCACAAAGATGATTCCCAACGGCTATTTGATCTTTGAGGATGAAAGTTTCCTGGATTCCACCGTGGCCAAAATGAACGCTCTGAGAAAGAGTGGTCAGTTCTGTGATGTCAGACTGCAGGTAGGGTGTAATGGAAAAACACACACTCACACACACACACACACGCACACGGGGCAATGCATGAGGAGTCAATTAAGTCATTCTCTACAACGTAAAGAGCTTAGCAGCCGATGGAAACGGCGGAGGATTACAGTGATGGATGTGTTTTATTCATTTTGAGACCTCAATACACACTCATTTTTCTATTTGCTTACATGTTTTATAGTGAACAACGAAAACAGACATTATTGCTAGACGGACAGTTGTCTTGCATAAATCTCCAACATGAATATTTTGTCTCTTTTGTTACCTTTGACCCTTACACACCGATATCAATACGTTTACCATGACCTTTCAGAGCACAGACACTGTTGTATCCAACATATTTGATATATTTGCCATCATCTTGTGCAGGTGTGTGGTCATGAGCTGATGGCTCACCGTGCTGTTCTGGCGTGCTGCAGTCCTTACCTGTTTGAGATCTTCAACAGTGACATCGAGTCTCATGGAGTCTCACATGTCACTTTTGAGGACTTGGACCCAGAGGCTGTGGAGATCTTGCTCAACTATGCCTACACTGCCCAGTTAGTAGCTCCGTTTTTATCCTTCTGAACTGCAAAACATTTGAAAACGGTTAACAGCATTGTCTTTCCTTTTTTGTTCTCTCTGTCAAACAGACTTAAGGCAGACAAAGAGCTGGTTAAGGAAGTTTACTCTGCGGCCAAAAGGTTCAAGATGGAGCGAGTCAAACAGGTATGATGTTCGTTTGTTTGTCTGGGAGCACATTCAAGTAAGAGTAAGGAGTTGTAACTCGATAGTTCTAAATGTAAAGATTAGTGTTGGTTTATAATATTTC
>JAFBJT010110385.1:50683-65683 GCA_016785325.1 Chascanopsetta lugubris
GTGTGTGTGTGTGTGTGTGTGTGTGTGTGTGTGTGTGTGTGTGTAATTGTGAGGACTGAAACGCCTGAGGCCTCTATAATGAATTGAATAGTGTCGCATTCACAGAGTGAGGTCACAAACAAACAATGACGATGCATCTAAGTAACATAATAGGTGTGTGTGTGTGTGTGTGTGTGTGATGCGTGTACGTGTACACAGAGACAAATACCACAAGTGTGTATAAGTATGATTTGAAGCTGTGGTCACCTTGAAGCATCTTCTTGAAATGCAGTAAATAGCTCAAACTTCGATTGAATGATAATAATATGTGATGGTTTGTGTTTTTGGCTCCGCCCCCTCTTTATTTTCTGTTCTGGGATTCGACCCTCGCACCGTGCGGACTGTTCGACCAGCAGGGGGCCTGTGTGTGTGTGTGTGTGTGTGTGGGGGGGGGGGGGGGCGGTCCACAGCTGCCTCAGCAGGCGCCTCGGCTCCTGCGCCCGTCTGCCACAGCGCCCCCTCATGTCAGGGTTCAATCGAAGACGTGGTCTATTTAAAGGGTCATTCAGCGAAATGCGTTTCCTCCGAGAACGGACCAGATTATCACTCATTTTGTTTTTGGGTTGTTTTTTTTTTTTTGCACTGTTTTCTTTGACAGTGTAGCCTTCAACTTGTTTTCACAATGAACCATTTGATGGAAATCGATCAATTGATGTTGATTGGGATAGTGTGCGCATGATGAGGTCACTTCTCATCCGTCCAATCATATAACTGGGATGAAGAAGGAGGTCACCAAGTCCCACCCTCTGCACCTGCTACTGTGCACGAGATCATTTACTCCCTCACGTCGACTTTAGCTCCACATCCCAACCTTCATGTGCCCTAAACTGATCCTCTGCTTCCTGTGTCCTAGTTATGTGTGTGTGTGTGTGTGTGTGTGTGTGTGTGTGTGCGTGTGTGTGTGTGTGTCATGTCATTGACCTCTCAGCTCTCAGATCTATTTGGGCTGTAATCTGCTTGACCTTGTAACTCGGCCTTATCACCTCTGCCGTGACGCAAAAGGCGGCTCCACACCGGTCCAGTTCACTCCTGTCCAGTTCATGTGTTGGACGCAGGTTTGTAGTTTATCTAGACCCCCCCCCCCCCCCCCCCCCCCCCCCCCCCCCCCCCCCCCCCCCCCCCAGTTCACTCCTGTCCAGTTCATGTGTTGGACGCAGGTTTGTAGTTTATCTAGCCCCCCCCCCCCCCCCCCTCCCCACACACACACACACACACACACACACGTCCCCCCTCCCACCCCCCCTGCTCCCTGTGAAGCTTTATTCACTGTGACATTCTGTCTGTTTGAAGGCAGGTGACAGGAGAAGTTAAAAGGCCAAAGGTTCAGCTGATATCCCACTGTTCCTTCCACATCACACACACACACACGCACACACTTACACACACACACGCACGTCACTCCCTTTGACTGTCATACACGTCATCATCGACAGCGTGGGTTTCGGTCACATGACTGAATATTCCATTGGAGCGTATCCTCCTTGTTGTGGTGCAGTGGATTAAAAAAGCTAGATTGTCCCGAGGTTGCATCAGGTGACAGCGAGTGAGACGGAGGGTCAGGTGAGCGTTTGTTGACCTGCCGCTGGTTCTCTTTGTCCTCAAAACCTCAAAATCAGCCATTTTGGATGACGACAACATCAGAGGCGCAATCAAACGTGATGAGTGTGAAGCTCCGCTGCTCGCTGCGCCCGCACTCTGCTTCGTATCCTGGCTCCGTGTTTTGGCAGGAAATGAAAAACCTGCCCTTGGCGACAGGAAATCTAAATGATTATGGTTATAGTTGTTTTTTTTTGTTTGTTTACATTGTGAATCCTGTCAGAATCATTCTTCCAACATAAATAAACACCATGCCCTCATTAGTGCACAGGCCTGCGTGTGTGTGTGTGTGTGTGTGTGTGTGTGTGTGTGTGTGTGTGTGTGTGTGTGTGTGTGAGTGTGTGTGTGTGGCCGTTAGAGTACAGTTGCCTAGGCGACGGCCCGACTCATTTTCACGCGTTGGAGCCGAGCTGTGACTCACCTCCCGTCGTATCCTTCGTACTCATCCGTGGATTCGAGGTCTTTTTGATTTAAGGGGTCGACTCATTTTCTTCTTCCTCTTCCTCATCTGTTTCTGTTCCACTTTCACATTTTTCTGTGTCGAACGAGTCCGTTTATAGTTACATCACCGAAATTCACCACTAGACGTCACTACACCCCATACAAAGTGCTGTGAAGAGGGGAATCGGCAGGATTGACGGGACAATGAATGAAATCGATTTCCCATTCGCTGTGACTAAAGATGGACGCCACACCCACAGGTTTCTGCAGGGTGGTTACGCGGCTGGTAGTGGGCGGTTCAGTGTTTGCCTAACTCCTCCCACTTCCTGCTACGTCCAAAAAAAAAAAAAAAAATGCAACATACAAACACATTTGACTCATTTAGACCAAACACCATAGTTTGTACCAGGCTTCAAACACGTTTCATTCACCTCTGACGTCGAGCATTTAAACATGGGAGTCTATGGGATTGACTCACTTTTGGAGCGCAGCCTCAAGTGGCCACTCTGTGAACTGCAAGTTCTTCCACTTCGGTACTGGCCTCACGCGTCACACCCAGAGCTTGTCGGTTGGTTCGTACTCCTCAGTCTGGACTTTGAAAGTACGAGTAGAATAGAGTAGAACGGGCAGTATCTGTACCTTATTGTGATGACATCACCGTGATGTCATCACTGTTGTCTGGCCCTAGTGTTTTGTGTGTCCGATGGTTCTTGTATCGTCGCCCGTGCCGACGCCCCCACTGACCTCGGGTCAGATCACATGCTGATTCTCACACGATTCATCAACAATCTTCAACTTTGGCTCCGCCCCCTTTGCGCTCACCTCCGGAGGTTAATGTTTAGAGAGTGGTTTGTGTTTACCTCAGTCAAAGAGTGACCTTGTGAGCAACAGTCCATATATTATTTTCTGTGACTTATTTCATTTCATCTCATTTCTTCTCATCTTATTTTATTGATTTCATTTTGTTTAATTTAATTCAATTTAATTCAATTGGATTTTAAATTGATTGAATTTTATTGAATTTTATTATGGCCTGAAATGGAGTGAGCGTGTGTGTGTGTGTGTGTGTGTGTGTGTGTGTGTGTGTGTGTGTGTGTGATTGCCTCATGCCGTCACCTGAATGTTACAGTAGATGAAGGTGAACAGGGAGCAGGAGGACAAGCGGAAGTGGTGAGTGGCGGCGTGTGCATGGATGGCACGTTCCATTAACCACTGCTGCAGCTATGATGGAGTGAGCCTCGCTACTTCCTGTTTTGCATAAAGTACAATTTAAGTATTTGTTTTTTTTAAGTGTTCCTGCAGCAGATCGAGAAATAGGTCGACAGGAGAAATTATGAGAGTAACAAAAAAAAAAAATATTTGCAGCCCCCCTCCCCCCTCCCCACCCCCATCCCCTCCTCCTCCTCCTCCTCCTCCTCCTCCTCCCCCTCCTCCTAATGAGTTCAAAACATTCCTGACCTCGGACTCGGAATTGCTGGCTCAGCACATTTTATTCTCACTGACTTTCTCTGTCTGGCTCCATCTCTCTCATCCCAACTGGAACTATCTGGCTGGACCCACTCACAGTCACATGCATGTGTATTATTTGCAAAGGACACACACACACACATACACACACACACACACACACACACACACACACACACACACACACACACACACGCACACACACACACACACACACACACACACAGACTGCAGCAACAGTAGTGCTCTGCAAGAGGGTGGGGGGGATGTTTACATGCATAGAATGAGAGCTCGCCCTAGCTGCAGACTGTGGTACTGCAGGCGACACTGCAGAACACAAGTCACTGTCAGTGCTGGGATCGTGTGAGGACAAGGAGACAGACACAAAGAGGAAGGAAGGGGAGGACAAGACAGACATAGTGGGACATAATGGACCGTTTGAGGTCAGGGAGACATGTTTAATGCAAAACACCAAGTTTGTTCTGTGCAAAGGAGAAGGGGATTATTAAAAGCCACATAAAGATAATGTAATTCATAGGGGTATGTTTTTGATATAAAGATGGGTTTTTGTTTTCATCTAAAATAATACAGAGATAATAATGATAAAGATACATGGGTGTGGTTTTTATTCGTGATGAAAAAGGGCATGATTTTAATCCAAAATTATTTTAAAGATAATTTAAAAGAGCATGTGTTTATTCATATGAAGATCCATTTTAATTTTTGAAATAATTCAGAGATAAATAATGATTGGTATGTTTATTATTCAAATTAGAGGCAGTTAGTTTTTTATAAACAAAATAAAAATCACCTTTGACTCATTTAAAGAATCAAAGATGAAGTCATGTGTCTATAGGACTTTAACCTGAGTGAAATGTTTTCAAACTCTTTCCAGCTCGGATCTCAATCCCCCTCTTTAAACTGTTGAATTCAGACAAAGACGAGAGAAGCCGCCACACAAATCAGCACTCAGTCTCCAGCAGAGTTGGACTTTTAATAACAACAATAAAAACAGTCCAGAAACCACCGAGGTGTTTAGTCAAAGCAAAGTATTTACAGTAGTAGGCCGGTAAAAGTACAATACAATCTGTGAATATACATGAAGAGAATACAACAAAGAAAACCCGGGTTGAACGGAAGAGTTGAATGAACTGAAGCTCTTCTCTGAATCAAAATAATTATAATAATAAACATAAAGCTGGAGAAATGTCTTAAAACCAGCGAGCTTTGAAAGATTAACGTCATAATTTACTAAATAACTGACTAACGTTGTTGTTTGTGCAAAACCAAACAAAGAAGAACCTGGAAATTTAATGAGAAATAATTTTGAAAACAAAGAAAAAAAACCCTGATGAGATTATTTTCCTGTTTGGCGCCCCCCTGTGGTGCTCGCTAACTTCTCAGGCAGCCAGGAAAATAAAAAAATAGGATGGTTACATTCAGGAGAGTTTTTCCGCCGCACTTTGACCGCGCAAATAAATCTGAATCCTTTCGTAGAGAATGTAACGAGCTAAAAACGTTCAAGTGTAAAGTTGAGCTGTTGGTCCACGGATTTGGAGGATGGTGCAGCTGAACGGTCCCGACGAGGACACTGCTAAAACAAAAAAAAAACAAAAAAAAAATTGCTTTATTCAGTTATAAATGGCCGACTCAGGTAGATAAGGCCTCTCAGTTTGAGTAGGGAATTTCTTCATCTTGGTCGATCTTCAGTCAAAGTCCCGTTCCTCCAGTTTTGGTAGAAATCCTGTGGGGATGGTCCTGAAGTGTGTGTGTGTGTGTGTGTGTGTGTGTGTGTGTGTGGTGGGGGGGGTCCAGCATTTCTTGAGGAGGGAGGTCAGTAGGGGTCCACTTCAGTAGTTCATTGCAAGTCTGTATTTGTACCCAAACAGTTCTGGCAGGTGTGTAACGGGGTCGCCAGTGGAAAAAAAAAGGCCGCCGCAAAGACGCAGCTGAAGACCGGCGGGGGCCTTGTTTGGCGGCTCAGTCGTTGAGGCGACAGTCGCACAGCTCCTTGTAGATTCTCTTGCGGATGTGAGGCATGTCCTCCTGACTGAACTGCAGCGGCTGCTTGACCGACAGGCGGCGGCAGTACTGACGGACACAGAGAGCAGAGAGCCGCTCGAGTCACACACACATTCAGCCTCTGGCCATCGGAAGTAATGCCAGTCACGGTCACCAGAGGGCGCACTGCGCAGATCTACTTTATTTCTCGTAAGAAGAGGGAGTGTCTCACCTCCAGGACGAAAACGCCACAGTCGCTGTCGTTCTTCTGCTGAGGGATACCCTGAGGAGGTGGCAGGACAACAACCATGAGACGTTTGACACGGTGGGAGATTTGCCCGGGGTGGGCGTGGCCTCCACGGCTGCAGATGCCCCGCCCACCACGAGTGCACTCATATTTGCCTGGGCGGTTGACGACACGCTAAGTCAGGGGTGCGACAAACTCTATTGTTCATAATGGCGGCCACCGCACAGGGAGCTGATGAGGGCGGCATTTGCACGTCTCTGATTGGACAGACACGCTCTGCGGTTTCAGGACAATTGCAAACAGAGCTCGGCTTTACCTTGATGATGGTTATTTTCCAGCCTTTCTGGAAAGAGGCCTGTTCCTTCTCTCGCGCCTCCGACTGGAGGTACTTCAGAATGTTCTGATAGAGGGACGAACACACACACACACACACTTGATGCAGCTGAAATCTAATAACTGTTCCTCATCAACACAGGGTTTCCAGTGGGCTCAGCACACACCGCTCCGTGCAGTTATAATTACCCTCACTTGTACGTTATCGCCTGTGATGGTGGAGCCACTAATGCTGCCTCTTTCTGATAAGCGGAATAGTTTCCGTTCATGACATGAACATGGACAGAGTCATTTCAACTGCGAGTGAACGCTGGTTACACACATGGGAAATACATTTGTAAAAATAAATTAAAAATTTTTTTTAAAAGCTCTGCAAACTCAAAGTGTAGCGACGGTGCAGCGCCACTCACGTCTGTGGTGTGTCTGAAGACGATGCCTTGGCTGTCGTAGTAACTGATGGTTTTGGTTGCCATGGTGACCGTGACAAGGGACCAGTGGATTTCCAAATGAATGGGAATTAGCAGCAGCCACTTGGAAAAGAGATCGGCCTGCAAAATATAAGTGTGAAACGTAGTCATTGGAATATTAAATGTTGATTGTTGATGTGACCACACGCGCACGTATTTGTGTCATTTCGAGTTGCTCCTCCGCCCTTGATGGCCACCGGGGGGCGATCAGATTTCCCCGATTTAAAGATTTCCTCCCTCTGACTTTTACCCTTCGTTTCTGTAAAAGCCACTTACTTTTTTCGTCCACCTCTTCACTCCGTCGTAACCCTTGGCAACAAGCTGCTTGTAGAAAAAGCTGTTGAAGAAATGAACCTGAGGACGGATGATCACACCGTCAGGATTCCATTTATTTGTTCATATAAACCCATAGAACGTCGAAATAGCGCCACCTGTCTGTGTGTTATATAACCTGACTCACCTTGTGTTGTGTTGCCTCCATGATGAGTTCTCCATACATGTTGATGATCTGATCACACACGAGAACAAAACAATGCAATCAGTCAATCTTGTGTTATGCCCCTGGACATTGGATCCACTCCTCCTGTACCTGATCGTTGAGCCAGTTCTGATCTTCCAGAGTTCCCAGGTCGTCCAGGCTCAGGGAGTGTTTATTATACATCAGCATGAAGCCTGCGATGGGAGCAGAGGCCAGGCCTGACTTGTACCGTGTCATTTCTCTCTTGATGTCCAGGCCCCTGAAACCAACAACGGCAGGTCTAAAAAAAAATGGCCGACGAATTCATCCTCTTTATTCTTCATTCGTAGACGAAGACTTTGGGGATGTCTGTGACAAACCCCGCCCGACTCACCACTTCTTGAAATCGGAGTCGCCGTTCTTCTTCAGGTGTTCCAAGATGTCCGTCTCACTGAGAGGAATGAAACTGCCGTACTTCAAGTAGAAGCTCTCCAGATAATCTGAAAGAGAGGGAGTCGAGACAATGTGATGACTTCACACCGACGCGCACGAGCGTTCGTGATTGGCCGCGTTTTAGGGCAACGAGCTGAAGCGATGCGCTGAAACCATCTCACCGTGGACCATGTCGGTAAGCTGCTCCAGATTCTCGCCAGTCAGCGTTTTCTCATCCACTCCTGCTTCTCCATCCTTCCCCTCCCAGGTTCCCATCTGACAGTACATCATGTGGTCTCTCAGGCTCTCCTTGCCGTGCACGGTGATGGGGCACTGAGAGGCATCCACTTCCATCGGCGCGGCTCGGTGGGCGTGGTCCGTCGGTGCGGTGGCGTCACCGTTGGACAGGGTTAATGTTACAGACCCCGCGTCACCAGTCTGGTCAGAGGTGAGGATCCGAGACTGGTGTGGGGAGGAGAACAGCCCGTTCACCCTCACCCCCTTATCCTCCCCTTCGGAGTCAGAGTCGGATAGATTCACCGTGTCTCCGTTGCCAAAACTCCCCCTGCTGGAGTGAGATTGCTCCCCCTGTTGCATCTGTGCCTCTTTGTTCTCCTCCACCACCGTGGACGGGGCTGAGGTGTTCACTTTAGAACCGGTGACATCACAGCTCTCACTTTGCCTGTTCAGTTCTGCTTTCACTAAGGAGGCGAACACGGCGCCCGTCATCGCCCCTCTCCCTCCCCTGCCTCGCCCTGTAAATAAATATGTTCTCCGGGCCGGTTTCCCCAACATTCTCATCTCTGCATCGCTGGTAGCTCCGCCCACTTTCCCTCCTTGGCCCCCCTTCATCAAAGTTTCCTCGTGTTTCTGCGCAGCCGGCGTCTCCGGAGCGGCACAGTTCCGTATCGGTCCGTCCTGCGGGGATGTGACGGGTACGGGAGCGAGGGCGTGAGACTGAGTATCAGCAGCTACAGGCGTCGGCACCTTCTCTAAAGTGTTGTCTCCATCCTCTGCCTCCTCCTCCTCCTCCTCCTCCTCCTCCTCCTCCTCCTCCTCCCGCATGTTCAAGTCGAAGCTTTTGATGTGTGTCAGCTGAGGTTTAACTTTTCTTTTCGGGGTGTCCCCGAGGTCGTTGTCAGCTCCCCTCCCTCTGCTTCTCGCTCGGCCTTTCCCCTTGCCTGAAGCTTTGACATCGCCGTGCCCCTTGCTGTTGGGTCCGCAGCAGTCACAGGCTTTAGGTGTCCTCTTCCTGCCTGATGTGCGGCCATTGACGGAGTCCTGAGCGGGATTCGGCCGTGAATTTCGTTCAAGTGCTATCGCAGGTGTGACAACAGCAGGCTCCGTGTCCAGAGGAGACAAAGTGAAGGGCTGGGAAAAGTCAGAGTTGGAGGTAAGGTCTGTGCTGAGGTGCTGACCGGGGGTCCGTGGTGGGTCCTCTCCAGACGTAACTCTGGGTGGAGGCTCCAGAGGGGGCGCCACCCGCAGAGGAGGTGCGGTTAAGTGAGGTGATGCTGTGGGTGATGTTTTCATTGGGGAGGCGGAGCCGCTGTGAACCATGACGCCCTCCGATGGCTCTCCAACCCCATCCCAACACCACCTCCCCACAGCCCTGTCCACTCCAGTCCCTCTGGCGCTCGAGACCGACGAGTTCTGGACGTTTGTTCTCGGAAGTTCTGAATCCAGATGCTTCCCCGTGTGGAATAGAATTCGTTCTCAGGCCTCTCACACCACAGTGTTCATTGATAACAGCAGATTAAATCATGGCAGGGCAGGGGTGTCTCCTCTGTTGGATCTAGGCGGCGATGGCACTATCATGGTGTCCAACCTAGTTCGACAAGGACAAAAACAAAGATAGTACTACAACCTCAGTAACACGTGATATCACTCACCCACCTCAAACCCCGATTGAACGAAATACCATCGGGGCAGAGGTTCACGTTGACATCAATGCAACACCTCTGTAAAAGTCTATAATACCTACAGCTGCAGCTTTACAGGTTTGATAATACATCACCAACCCAGCTCTTTAAACATGTCAATGATTCATGTTTATGAGATATGAGTGTTTGTTATTGTTGCCTCAGCCACGGCGGCCATGTTTGAGCGATCACACAGTACAGGAACGGTGAATAGAGTCATGATTTCAAGAATGACCACAGCTAATAGTATCATTGCAGTATAGATATGTATGCACAGTTGTTTGTCCTTGCTTGGCTACTGTAAAAACACGGCAGCCTCCATTAAGGAGGACCTATACAGTGTCCATTCTGCAGTGACATAAAAACTAATTAAAACATAATAATGTTCACTGCCTTCAGTTTATACAAGAATCATTTAGTTATGACAAATAGCTTTGCATTTGCATTAAAGAAAATAAGCAAGTTTCTGCTTAAATCTATGTATTTTCATGTCTATACTTGTGTAAACAAATTAGCATCTTTGCCCAGAGTAGTCGGAATTCACAGAAGCTATTTACGTCAACATGTTACACGGAAGCTCCGTTAGCTTAGCTCCGTCCATCACACGACGTCGAGTTCGCGGTCTACGCGACGTTTACGAACATAACGTAGCAGCCGGTGATTTAACTACGTCATTACACAAAGTTCACCCGTGAGTTAGTCGCTCTCCGGAAGCTAGCCGAGTTAGCTAGCTGCTGCTGCTGCTGCTGCTGCTGCCAAACACTGGCGACAACACAAAGCGGCGATTACATACGAAACCTCCATTTTCAGTGGAAAGTTGGAGGCGTCCGAGGACACGGAAGGAGCCGCGGCCCGGGGTGTGAAGTGGCGCAGAGGAAGGAGCGAACCCCGTGGGATGAAAAGCGGAGGTAAACACAACGATACGTTACCTAGTCAGCGAAACAACAGTTTCATCCAGCCACGATTTGAAGAAACAACAATACGAAGTGTCGTCCGGCGCTCGTTGATTACGTCACGGCGTCGAACGCGACTTCGGTTGTGTCCGCCAGTCTTCGGAGATCATCGTAACATTCTTTATTTAACCTCCTTTTTCAAAATTTTTAGACCGAGAGTAATAGTGTGACTAAAACATATGAAAATACCCTCAGGGACTCACCACTAATATGGGTTAAAGGGACAGTACACAAATATAAAAACAGAAACATAGTACCAATAAATACATTAATATGATAATATGATAAAAAGGAATAATATAATATCATATAGTAATATATCATTTATCAATATCATATAAGACATAGTTACATATAATTTAATCACAGTTTTCTCAATCTTATTTTTAATTTTTAATGTTACAAATCAAAATAGAAACTATTATCATCACAGATTTTATTGTTTTAATTTCAAATTTCAAACCATGATATGACAAAACCACACACAGTATCCTCATGATCTTTAATTATAAAAAAAAAAATCTATGACTGGAAGAACAATAAATAAAACTAACACACAAGATGTAAAAGAAATAGGTACAAAATGACCAACAGTAGAAGGTTACATAGAGAGAATATAAACATGATATAACTGGTTTCTCCTCACCAGGAGCTCCCAGCCTTTTCAAAGTAATGGCATGACTTCTGTAAAACAAAGAAATCCACCACAGGGAAATCAACTATGTGGACGTTTCACATACAATGTTTGAGGGGGAAATGAAATGGACGTAAAACCCAAAATGTGTCAAACAAACAAATTCTTCAAAACATATGAAGAATAATGTATCAAAAATATTTCAGCTTAATTCGTCACGTCTACAAATCAAAGCCATTTGCTTTATAGATTATGCAGAACAGCGATATTGCTATACATTGCTATTTGTACATAAGGTCAGTGCTATAGTATTCTCTACTAGCATGATCAAAAACAACAGGCCTATAAAGTCTCTTTATACATGTTGTATGGCTCTGGTGGTGGTGGTGTGTGATTGGAGGTCGTCAGTCAGCTGACGGATAAGTCCCATGCGGAAGTGGACAAACTTGCAGTTCACAGGGTGGCCACTTGAGGCTGGCTCCACAAGCGAGTCAATCCCCATAGACTCCCATGTTAAAATGGTCACCTTTAGAGTTGAATTAAACATGTTAAAAGCCTGGTACAAACTACTGTTTTGGTCTCAATCTCCACGAGAACTACAAATGTGTGTAGCTTGTCCGTTTTGGGCGACTGTACAAACATGGCGGTGCAACATGGCGTCCTAAGGTGAAGGTACGGGGCCTATTATAGTAAAAACAGCATTTCATACATTCAGGTGATTGATTATACACTCACATAAACATGTTAAATCCCGTATCTGCAAATCGAAATGCAAATCATTTCACCTCTATCTCACACACTGGACCTTTAAATGTACAGATTAAAGATGTTCCCGATGTTTGATCATAGCAGTAATTAAAGTGAAAGTATTATAATACCTTTCGTATGAACATCTTTATATGCAGAGGAATGTATCTATTTGTTTTTTAAAGTTTGAAATGGAGTTGAACTGTGGGAAACAGCAGGGGCGGGGCTGTCGGTGAAGGTGACGGTGGTGCAGCGGTCGGTGGCAGCTGTTGCAGTCTGAGGCCTGGAAGAGACAATATGACAAATAAGTGTTTTTACGTTTAATAATTTGAGACATTGAATTGTAAGTTTGAGCTTTAAAGTGTGCGTCTAGGGGGTTAGAGAGAGAGAGAGAGAGAGAGAGAGAGAGAGAGAGAGAGAGAGAGAGAGAGAGAGCTGTTACCTATCAGAGTGAGGGGCTGAGTGCTGGGGTGTGAATGGTCTTGGACACTGCAGCACCGCTGCTGCCCCCTGTTGTCAGCACCTGGAGCTGCAGCTGGTAGACGCTGTCGGCCTGAAGACCGCTCACGGTCACTGACCTCTGAGACTGAGGAGGAAGAGGCAGATTGTACACTCACAAAACACCAGTTATAATTATGGTATATCTTATTCCTGCCCAAACACGTGGATATAACTGAGTCCAAATATTACACACTGCACCTTTAAAGGGAGGAAATATCTCGAAGGTGCTGACTCCCTGTAACTAACGACGCGTTTCACATCGTTCTCTCTGTCTCACCGGGGCGATGGTTTGAGTCTGTGAGATGACTGTGTCCTCCGTTGCCGTGGTAACCCCTGACTGTAGCGTCCAGGTGAACTGGAACCCCTCGATGGCAGCTGGGTTCAGTGCATGCTGGGAAACCCTCCAGCGGAAGGTGGCGAGCAAGGTGCCGTTGACTTGTTGGAAATCCGTGGTCAGTCGTTCTGGGCGCAGTACCACCTTTCTGCCTGACAGAGGGCGCCCTGACACAGAGAGAAGAGACATGAAGAACAGGACATGCTTCTTAGCAGGTTTGATACTGTTTGATCTTTGGTGATAGTTTTTTTAAATGATAAAATATTGCATTTTATCATTTAAAAAAAATATATAAACATTGAAAAAAAAGGGTTTTTCAGAGCGTTCCCAGAAGGAGCAACAACAAACAACTTCAAAGACAAACAGACGTTGAACGGGCATCACGGATCAGGGCCTTTACATCTGTGTTTGGTTACTCTTACCCTCCTCGCTGTCGCAGGGCAAAGCTTTGCCTCCTCTGACCCTGATGGACGAGCATGTTGGGGTCGTAACCCAGGCGACCGCCTCTGACCCGGGGTCGGCCTTCATCGCCACGGCGACACGGTACTTACAACCAAACAACAGGCCTGTGATGGTGTGATGAGTGCCCTGGAGACAGAGAGAGAGAGAGAGAGAGAGAGAGAGAGAGAGAGAGAGAGCGAGAGAGAGAGAGGTGCTGCAAGAGAGAGAGAGAGAGAGAGAGAGAGAGAGAGAGAGAGAGAGAGAGAGCGAAAGAGAGAGATGTGCTGAATATACATGGAACATAGACATTTGTTTGGATCCATGTTGACATAAACACTAAAGCAGCACTTGGCAGATGTGCAGGTTGACAGCTCCAAAGAGCAAAAAGTGGTGTAACTGTTTCAAGAGCCCGTCGTCCAATCCGTCAGACATCGTGTTCACGTAACCTCTAATTCTTCAGATCCATTTTCGCTATTCATTTATCCCCTAAATGCTCGTCTCTTCTTCCGAGGTCACCTGGTTATTTGGGTTTAAAATATCAGCATTCGGGCTTTTTCTGCAGCGTAGATCCCCGACCACTCAATTACCAGCTGATTAGGGCTCAACCCTTCGACCCACAGTAATCCAACATAACAACCCCGCAAAGATATATCTTTCTGTTTGACTGCAGAGCCGTTTATTTGTAGTAGCTTTCCGTTTGCCTTTGTTCTGTTTAGATCACATGACCCCTTGTGTAATACGAGGATAAACCACAAACAGCCCTAAAAAAAAAAAGGTCATCACCTTACTCGAACCTGGATGGTGAGTGTTAGAGTCAACGCCGCTGGAAAATATTAGCCATCCGACAGTGGGATGACACCATGTGTCCAACACGGGAAATCCCGCTAATGATATGATTACTTTACAGAGTATACGCTGAAGCGTCCCTTGGGCAAGATACCGAACCCAACATAGACGGAACAATGGTGCTAGTAGGTGCGCGGTGCGGCTGCGTGAATGTACTGTAAAGTGCTTTCTGCCAATCGAGTCCTTCTACTTTAATCTTACGCACTGGCCCTTTAATGGGGTCTCTCTATATCCACGACGTATCTTCCCACCATGTTTGATTGAAATTGGTCCGGTTGTTTTCGTGTTATCTTGTTCACAAACAAACTATAACATCCTCGAGTGAGGTGGTTGCTGCCACCTACTGACGTGAGAAGAGTATTGCACGATCAGAACCCATGTCGGAGGTTATCTGCTCTGTTTTAGACCAATCGCCCCTTTACCTTTGCATGCTACTAAAACGATCATCGCAACAATGTGGGATCCCTGCAAAGACAGACAGACAGACAGACAGACAGACAGACAGACAGACAGACAGACAGACAGACAGCTAGCTGTCTCACACTTCTTCTTTAGTACTTCAAAATGCACTATGCGCCCTACACACTGACACTGACACACACACACACACACACAAACACACACTGCTGTGGCTGGTAAGAATTACATAGGCAATTACTTTAAGAAACAAAATGTACTTGACACACACACACACACACACACACACACACACACACACACACACACACACACACACACACACAGAGGAATAGAAATGTAAGATAGCTCAGCCGGGGATCTGACAGGGTTATGATACTGTAAATGTGATGTTAGACAGGATTTGGCAGCGAGACAGGGAGAGCATTCCACACTGATCTGAGTTATGGAGATGAAATGTGATCTCTCACACACACACACACACAAACACACAACACACACACACACACACACACCTGTGCACCATTTGACAAACACACAGATACATATAACTCAGTAATGGTTGTACCTGCACGGTTGTTGTTGTTGTCGTTGTTGTTGTTGTTGTTGTTGTTCTCTCAGTGCCGGTGACATTAGTGGTGCAGGCGTGTGGATGCCACCGCAGACTGAAGACAGCAGGGAGTCTCTGTCTGCCTGTACAGCACAACACACATACACACACACAC
>JAFBJT010110385.1:70683-98775 GCA_016785325.1 Chascanopsetta lugubris
ATCAAATGTGTAACATACAATACAAAGGGATATCCAAAATAAAATAAAGTAAGGTAGAATAAAATAAAATCCACTTTCACAAACCTTTCCGACAGTCGAATCGCTCGCGGCGTTAAGTGCGCGCACGCCAGGTCGGACGCAAACCTGCAAATTTGCCGCACTCCACCTTTAACCGCTCGTTCCTATTCTCTCCGTCTGTCAGCCTCCTGCTGACTCCCCCGCAAACAGAGCGAACCCTCGGCGGCGAGGAGAACAAGCGGCTCTGACCTTTGACCTCTGACGACCGACACACTCCCTGGCTGAAACCCGCACGCGGCAGCGCCGCGGCAGCTCGCCCGCACATGCTCCGCCTCCAGCCACACACACTGGAGGAACGCAGCAGAGCCCCTCCTTCCGCGCGCCGCCGCCGCGCCACCTACAGCGGCCGAGTTGCCGCGTTCTCTTCCAGAGGCGGCGGAGCCGGGCCTCTGTGTTGTCATCGCATCGCCAACCCGCTTACGTCCACGTCCGCTTACGTCAGATGGACGTCGGCCATCGTGACAAATATGTCAAAACCACATCTGAAATATCATTTTGGTAAATATATCAGCATGTGACACTGTAAAAAAAATAATAATAAAAAAAAGACCACGCATCCACCAAACCCAAATGAACTTGAGGTCTGATCCGTTTTAAAGTACGTTTTATGAATGCAGGGTCAACAATTACAGCCAACAGCAAGACCGTGTTTTTTTTTATCACCTCATTTCGGCTCATTATATAAATCCACATCCTTAACCCAAACATCTGCGTACTTGCTCTGTGTCTCCGCACTGACTCACATTTGTAGGAGGTTTTATTGGAGGCAGGTGGTCCGGCAGGACGCTCTCTCACTCCTGAGCCTTTTATTTCGCGTCTAATATCGAGACGTGAGCGCCGAGTCGAATTCGATCGGGGGACAAGCTGTTCCCGTGGCTCAGCTGTGCAAAGGATAAAGCATGTCACAGATGATGGAGGGCGTGATACTGCGTGTGCCTGCTGCGCACACACACACACACACACACACACACACACGCACACACACACAGTAGCTGTTTACTGTTTACTCCCTGGAGCAGCGAGGACACAGGCCTGTAAACACTCTGCTGTTTAATCACATGCAGGAGACGAGCGGGGATGTGACGTGTGTTTACAGTGCTCGTAAAAGTTCTCAGGTGCAGCCATACGTCGTGTGTGTGTGTGTGTGTGTGTGTGTGTGTGTGTGTGTGTGTGTGTGTGTGTTCCAAATCTAATTCAACAACGTCACTGTGAGGACACTTGCTTGACTATGAGGGTTGTGAAACCTGGTGATTGAAAAGTACTACTTTATAGAACGTAAAGTGTATAAAGAGTAAACAGAATACTTCATTGTAGACGTTAAAGGTGCAGTGTGTACGATTTCTGTCAACGTTTGGCACTTCTATCTGTAGAAATAGAATAACGCCACAATTCTGACATTTTCACGAAGCTACAATCACCTCAACGTATGACTTGCGATTCACGCTACACTAAAATAAGCCATTTAATGTATATTTACATCAGGAGCCATCAGGGTCCAGCCCACGGGGGCCGCCATGTTTTTACAGTCGCCCAGAGTGGACGTACGAAACGTTGGTTTCCAGCTTCAACTGACAACTGAGGGCCACCGTAGGATTTCCTTGCGTACTTGAACAGGAGGGATGGGCACAACATGCGAGTTCACCAGTAGATGTCGCCAAATCGTACACACTGCACCTTTAAGTACCTGAGCACACAGGAAGTTGCCTTACCCCCTGGGTCACTCTGCTGCTGCTCTCCTTTCTGTTGAGCTCTGAGGTGCGAGGGTGCGAGGGCCTCGCGTGCGCGTTGTTGTGCGCCGCGTGCGCACGTCCGTGCAGAGCGCGCGCGTGTTTGTGCGGTGCGGGTGCGTGCGCGTGTGCGTGTGCGTGCCGAGGCGTCCAGGTGACTCTGTAGCTGTGCACCGGCAAGTCTCCCTCTCTGGGGGGCTCCCACCGTAACAGGACCGCCACCGTGACTCCGCCTCCCCGGGTCCTGAGGGCACGGAGCAGGAAGTCACGCGACGTCACAACACGGACGCAAACAAATGAGCGGTGACGGGGAAAGTACCTCCACTGAGCGTGGAGGGAAGCACAGTCACACGTTTACATTTTTAAAGGTGCAGTGTGCAGAATTTCAGGGGCTCAATCGGCAGGAGTGATTTTTTTGAAGTATTACGTTGAAATTGTTTCCGTTTGCGTTATTGCAGTTTCCATGTCACATCACCCCTTCATACGCCTACATCTGACACAATGCACCTTTAAGTTTTCCACTCTGATTTTAAACGTTTTTATTAGAGCATTGTTAGTGATCCAAGACATGCTATTGATATGAGCTTGTTTTGAATAACAGCTCACACACACACACACACACACACACACACACACACACACACACACACACACACACACACAGTCTGCATTTGAGTGGACGTACCTCTCTGTAAAGTGAGACTCTAAAGTCTGGTTGATCACTCTGATGTTTACCGGAGGCTCTGGAGGTGAAGGATCTGCGGAGAGAGAGAGAGAGGGAGAGGGAGAGGGAGAGAGAGAGAGAGAGAGAGAGAGAACATTTTGACAGAGGCTAAAGACCCACTGAACTACTGTTGCATGAAGCTAAAGATGGATAGATACATCGATGGATTGATAGATAGATCGATGGATTGATAGATAGATCGATGGATTGATAGATAGATCGATGGATTGACAGCTACAGATACAAATGAACCCATTAACCTCACGCCCTTTTCTTTTGAATCACTAGAGTTGACTTTATAGTTGTCTTCACCATCTTGCCTGAATTGTCCACTGACTCCATGTTGAATGTTTTGCGCTGGAGCCAGAAGACAAAATAAGAGGTTGGGGAGGGAACTGCCTCCCGGGCTCATCGGGGGTCGACGGAGCCAATTAGATTTCCAGCATCAAAGGTGAGTGACACAGGAGAAGCCTGAAGCCCGTTTGTCCGGTGGCTCAGAGCACGGACCTCCACCAGCACTATGAAAATCCCGAGGTCAGCGCTTTCTGTGATTGATTACAGCTTCAGATCCTGTGTTTGATTAAAACTACAAAATATATCTGATTAGAACTACAACCCCCGCCCGCCCGCCCACCAATGGCAGAACCCCCCGCCCCCCCCACCACCACCACCCCCACCACCACCCCCAACCCCCCACTGGGCCCCAGCAATGACATCAAAGTAGGGACATGGTATTAAAGGTGCAGTGTGTGAGATTTGGGTCCTTTTCGTCACTTCTTGAAATATTACAAAACAGTGACGACATTTTCGTGAATTTCTCGTCACGTAAAATGCTTTATTGCATGCAACGTTCACCTCTGGAGGTCACCAAATCCTACGCACTGCACCTTTAAGGGGCGGCCAAGTTCTGGCCTGTTGTCTTTGGCATCGATGGGCGAGATGGCGATCCCTCCGCTGTTTTGCGGAGGTGAAGACATCGAGATGAGGCTCCCAGACATTCCCTCCCAATTACATCTGGCAGCTCCTGATATCTGAATGGACGGAGGAGGGAGGAGGGAGGAGGGAGGAGGGAGGAGGTGGAGGCCCTTTCAAATGAAAACCTCTCTCTCTGGTTAGCATGGGGTCGCCCTGACATCTGCCAGCTTCCTGATTTGTGACCCCTGACCTCCAGCCCCCTGACTAATCAGGCTAATGAAGTGGAAACACAAGATTGGGACTGCCAGTAGATGGCATTCGGAATGCTGAAGTGTGTCTTTAACCCCTGACCCCTGCTGCTTGAAGTATACAAGCGTGTACAAAGACACACACACACACACACACACACACATACAGATACACGCTGTGTGTCGTTGCGTTGTGGTTCAGCCTTTCGGGATTGTGCGCTCGGGGAGCGGAACGGCGAAGACTGACACCCGCTAGCATGTTCGCCGCCAGTTGGCGGAGGAGACGTTCCAAACAACGCTCTGCTTACGCGCGACTTTATGTGCAACGGACAGAAATGTCAATGGCGTCGATCCTCTCAGCGAGAAGTGTTTTCCAAAGAGGCTGACGGGCGGCGGGAAGCTGCCAGAGGAGCCTGAGAACGCCAAGGAACAGGTTCTCTGAGGCTCCACCGGGGGGCGCCCTACTGTTTGGTGGAAAATAGCTATCTTCTTCTCCTTGCTAGCTTTCGCTTCTTCTTCTTCTTCTTCTTCTTCTTCTTCTTCTTCTTCTTCTTGGTGGTGGTGGTGGTGTGTGCGTGTGTGTATGTGTGTGTGTGTGTGTGTGTTCCAAATGTAATGATAAAGGGGTGTCCAAACTACGGCCCGCGGGCCAACTGCGGTCTGAAACTAATTTTAATTGGCTCACAGCAAATTCTAAAGAAAATAATGGAATGTGACCAACATTCAATTTGACTTAGTGGGGCGGCAGTGGTCACTGGTTCGAATCCCACTCGGACCCTGCTGCGGTGTCACCGGCCCGGACACTGACACCCCAAATGTCCCTATGTGACCCATGACATGACATGACATGCCATGTACTTCTTAGTTTCAACACTAGGTGGACACTAGGGGGCACATTGGTGGAGTAGGCTGGTGGCAGGCTATAATCACTATGTGTCTCCACAGGGGGGCGCCCCACAGTTTAGCGGAAAACAAGTATTTTTAAACGACTCTTCCTCTTTTATATGAAACTGATAAAGATCCCTATTTTCCGAAGCTGCGTCCAACCTTAAGTCATTATTCACACACTCATAGCCAGCCAATCCTGGCAGGCGCCTCATATCAGCAGCCAATCCTGGCTCAGCACCAGTATGACCTCAGTCTATGAAGAATTACTCTGAGGACCTCCTACAGGGACTGAGTGAGTGAGTGAGTGAGTGAGTGAGTGAGTGAGTCTCACTCTCACCCTGTCTCACTTTTTGGCAGGAAACCAACACGAATTTCTGCGATATATGTGTGTGTGTGTGTATGTTCTGTTTCCTGCCTGTGTTTTATGGACTGCCTGATCATTTGAGTGTGCGTGTGAGTGTGTGTGTGTGTGTGTGTGTGTGTGTGTGTGAACCTTATCCATCATCTCTGAGTGAAGGAGAGAACGAGCAGAGAATCCTCAGAGAGGCGTAATATCTCTCGTTAAAGCCTCAGAATTCCAGAATATCAAAATTCACTTTTCATCCTCTTGAGGGGCACTCAGCCAAACGGCTCTCTGCGGACACTGTGTGTGTGTGTGTGTGTGTGTGTGTGTGTGTGTGTTGGGGAGGGGGGCGTGGCCCTGTACCTCTGCTGGAGATGTAGTGTTTGCTCGGCGTGGTGAAGCCTCTGCTGCCGTGGCTGTTGATGGCCGCCACCCGGAACTGGTACCAGCGCTGAGGCCTGAGATCCGACAGGACCGCGTCCTCCGACAGCGTCTAAAAATAAAAGGGCACACGGAGACAATGGGCTGAAGGTGCAGGGCTCCGAGGCTCCGGGCTCTCATTACAGGATGAAATGACACACTGCCGGATTCATCACCGGGTGGCACGGCGGTTCGAGCCCCCGCCGCCCCACACAGAGTCGGTGCCCGTGCGGAGTTCGCGTGTTCCCTCCGCGTCTGTGTGGCTTCCCTGCGGCTGCAGCCACTTCCTGTCCCTGATTAGAGACATGCGGAGTGAGTGGAGGCTCGGGATCGACCTGAGGTGTGAATGTGAGTGACGTTCTCGGTGTTTCCGCCCGGCAACGGACTCTGATGCTCAAAGGCTAGATTTTCTTTTTTTTCTTTTTTTTCTTTTTGGATTATTTGGTTTCTTTTCTCCCTTGCATTAAATTGATCTGCGCCTTGTTGGTATGTTTTCAGTTTTCTGCTTTTCTTTCACTGAGGCATTGTTTCCTGTAATTTTGTTCAATTTAGGGTTTCTATTTATTTCTATATTCTTGTTCCTCTATTTAAGTTAAAACACTAAATTCTCTGCTCGTTTGTCATCAACAGCAGCAACAACAACAACAACAACATTCAGACTTCTATGTTTGTTTTATACAGACATTCAAATGGGAAAAAGGCTAATGTTTACATCAATACACGCCTCATTTGTTTTCCTTGATTTAAAATATAAAATCTGTGTTATTTGTGTTTTAAATGATTAAAACACAAATAACATGGTTAATAATGTAATAATAATTCAATATAGGTTTTAATAAATGCAAAATGAAATTAAGAAAATTAAAATACAAGAATTTAGAATAAAAATCCTTAATTAATCTGCTAATGTGGCTGCAGCTGACGAGAGGGTCAAGGGTTCGATTCCCGCCTCTCCCCCACTCTGCAGGTGAGAGAAACATGCAGTATCATAAATGCTGAGTCGTCTCCGTATGAAAACATGACTCAGCTTTAAACTCGCACGTTTCACAAGTTAACGAGCTGCAGAGTCACATGATCACAGTCGGACTGGAATTTCATCTGATAATAGATTCGCCACAATTATGGTTGAAGATTCACGTTTTGTCTCCCTGACTGAGCAAATGTAATCAATGCTTAGAATCTGCTCATCCACACACACACACACACACACACACACACACACACACACACACACACACACCGACAGACACGAGCTGCCATCTATTTAAGTCCATAATGAGCGTTCAGTCGTTCAGCGTCAGCCGGTGGAACGACTGTGGCTGCCTGTGGTTCCTTTTTAAGCTCTGCTTATTTATCTAACCTCACACAGACACACAGACACACAGACACACACACACACACACACACACACACACGGTTTACCCTGGCAGAGTGGGAGACTGGGCCAGGGTGGAGAGGTTTAGACAGCCCGTCAGCAGCAGAGTGATGAGGTGGAAACACACACTAACATCCATCTCCACCGTTTCATCATTCCAGGCAAATTGAGAGTTATGAGGAACACGGATCCGTTACAAACTCCGAGCTGTTGCTCCACAGCTGAAGGCACCAGGAAACACTTTTATAGCTCCAGCCGCTCGGTGGCGGTCTTAAGTTTGACTGTTTAGACAGAATCGACCATGTGCTGTGTAATTACAGGGGCTTTCTTTCTAAAGCCATCAGCCCATTAGTCTCCCTTTCACTAATAAAGAGGTTAAATAAGTCAGTGTATCCCTCACACCAGCTCGGCAGTGTTTTGTGCCATGCAGGGCTCCAGCAGGGTTTAGGAAAGTGGAACTCAAGACTTCTCCGGGCTTTTGGTGTTTCCTAGAATCACATTCTAGACGGTTTTACATGAAGAAAATGTTGAATCACAACAAGGAAGGGAAGTGGCGGGATTAGCTTTTAAAGGTCAGGATTTAGGTGAAATGTCTGTTGGCAGAAATAGAATTAAACGAATGAATAATCAGTGAAATGTATGAATTGTTGTCATTAATCTAGAATGAACCCTTTGTGTTTACACCAGGAGGAGGTCCTTATGTAGGTCAAAGGTCACATTCACAAACGAATGGGCCTCTATTAGAGTTAACAACATGACTCAAATGTGGGTGAATTATGCTTGATAATGAAATATGCTTAAAGAGTGAACATCACAACTTTCCATCAAAGGGATTCATAACAAAATGTTTAGGATATGACTGGATTTATGGGCTGGATTTGAACCAGCAACCTTCGCTTTTCAATGCAACTGCTTTATCCACTAGAGATAAATCTTCAACTAAGAGGTATCACAATTTGTGCTAAAACTAATCAAGTGAAATGCTCATTTCTTGTGGGCCACATTCCATTATATTTTCAAAATTGGGTGCGGGCCTGATAAAAATGGTTTATGGGCCACTGTTGGCCCATGAGCCTTACGTTGAAAGGCTCTCCTCCATGTTTATCAATTTACTAAATCCTACACACTGTACCTTTAAACCTTTGGTCAAATTTGATCACGCAGACATTTTTTAATTTTTTTTTAAACACATTCACATTCTTGAAATGAAAGTGATTTAAAGATTTATGCAAGATCAGTGTTGTTTGATCTGATGTCCTCGGCGCAAACGCTGTCATGACACCCTTCATCCCTCTAATCCTCATACAAAGGCCCGGGATTAGAAATGTGAGCTGATGCAGATGGCGTTACCATGGCAGCGGTGGTCCACGGCGTGGCGTGGTCCTCGCTGGGATGTATGCCCACGTTCCAGCGGGACTGGAGCACGTAAACCACCGGCTCCATGCTGACGTTGAACTTTGACACCCACACCACCCTGACGTGACCCTGGGAGTCCTCGATGAAGCTCATCTCCCTGCGAGGCTTCAGGGGAACTCCTGCCAGGATGAAACACACACAACGGGAGGAATGTGATGAAAACACAGAGGACGTGTGGACAGGATGACAGGAAACATGGCCGCATTCATCACGGCTCAGTTTGTAGCACAGGTGATGAATGTAGCTCGGCCAGGGCTCAATGAGGACGGCTCCTATTTTCCAGTCAACGTGAACACATTTCCATTTCTGGCTGAAAAGATTCATATAAATAATTCAATTAATGTTTAGTGAGTATATAATTACCTGTGTTCTGGCTTCTACGCGCTATAAAACCTTGTAATTTGATTTTTTTTTAAAAGAAGAAAATAGTCGTTTTTCCTTATTGAACTTTGACCTGTCATGTGACAGGAAGTAGGAAGTCGGGTTGTTGTGGCTGTGCACTGAGAGATCTGAGGAAGACCTGTGGCCCTGTTTGTTTATCCTGATCACTTCCTGCAAGTTCACCATCATCGTGAGTGACGTTTTCATGTGTTCACATGCTGTCAAACATTATACATGCTGTTAAAAACGCTCATTTAGGCGTTAGCATAATGACGCTAGCGTTAGCGCGCTAATTCGCTAGCATAACAATCCGTGTGTGCGTTAGCTGCTTAGCATACTACATGTGTTTGTTAGCTACTTCCTGCTTAGCCAGTTGGATATAGGGTGTAATCTGACCATTAAAGGGGCATGTTTGTTCATGCTACACTTGCTGTGCGGTTATATTATTGTGCTTTTATTTATATTTTGGAGATGGGATATTTTGGAAGGGTGAGGCAAGGGGTAATCAGCTGCAACATGCAACCTTACCTCTAGATGTCACTAAAGCACTTATTTTAATCTTAAATTGTGACTTCCTGGGATAACCGGGCTGCCTGTAAACCTTAATTAATGAACTCCTCTCCACAAGGTTTCCAAATGTAAGCGCATTCACATGCCACAGGCACAGGCAGGAAATTGCAGGTAAACAGGAAGTGCAGAGAGAAACAACGGCTGCTTATACCCTTGTATAAATTAGCCGGCGCTTGGCAGGTGTGTCCGCAGCCATTGGAGCAGCACTTCCTGGGGGCGGGGCAGTGCTGGTCTGACGAGCAGCTCTCCACGCAGGCGGCAGCGAATCCGGTGGCCCTCTGAGGCGGCGGACAGTCGCCCTGATGAGACAACCTCAGAGAGGCAAGGAACTCCCTGCTCGTCACACACTCCGTCTGCTTCTGAGAGAGAGAGAGAGAGAGAGCGAGAGAGAGAGAGGGGGGGGGGATAATACGTAATTCACTTAAACTCACACATGTGGGGGCAGAATAATAAGGCAGGGGTGAAAGTGTTTCACTCGCTAAACTCTCGCTGACTCTTTGAAGGCAGCCCAGGATTGGACAGGGCGCTGCGAGTGTGTATTTGTGTTTCTGTGCAGACGGCTGCAGATTAGCAAAATGTAAACACGCAAGTTTAGAGCTGATGGATCTGAACGGGCCTGTGTTCCCAACCAGCCGTCCAGTCAGGGACATGCTTCAGCTGGCAGGATGAAAAACTGCGAAAACCACAGAAACGGGCTCTGCAAATAATCATTTAGGGCCACACACACACACACATACACACACACACACACGGGCTATACACTAATCTACTCATATGTGCACTGTGTATTCAAAAGCCCACAAACATGTTTTCATAGCAACTAAGCCTTTTTTGCATAAACACACACATAGGACTGCTGTGCTCTGTCACACACTCACTCACTTACTAATGCTCTCTCCCACACACACACACACTCAGTCATTCTCAGACACACACACACACACACACACACACACACACACACACACACACATACAGACACACACTTACCTCACAGGCCTTAGGAGACAGCACCTTCCTGGTTTCCCACAGCTCTCTGCAGGGATGAAGACACTAAACACAAACAAACAGATATGAAGAAATCAAAAGTGAGGCAACAACATCGACAATAATAATAGAGCTTTCTCAACTTAAAAATATCTGTTTCTTCAGACATGATGAAATGAGTGGAAAAACAATGCAGCCGCAGCCGCAGGTTATATTGTGCCTTAGAGGAAACAGTGGACAGCAACACTGGCTCCGGCCGCAGGCGATATAAAATGTTCACTAATTAACGCTTTATATGTCTTTTGGTTCATTTGCTGAGAAATGAAGTTGGGTAATTCTGTGTTTTACAGGGCAGTGGACAGCTTCTTGGACAGTGTGCCGCAACTAACGACTGTTATACCTGCAACAAAGAGGTCATGCTTTCCTTCACTGGAGGCCTGTTTGTCAACCGGCTTGAACAAAAACGACTCAACAGATTGCCATGGAAGTTGACGGAATCAAGGATGCATCACGGACAGGTGAAATTTCAATTCTCGACAGAGTGAAAATGAGACGCGACCACGCTGGTGTTTAAAAGCGGGGGTACACATCATACGCGTCACACCACCGTCATTTTCCTGGTGAACCACAAATCACATAATCGCTGACCACGGGCTGATAAAGACAACTGAGTAAAATGGAGATTGTTTTTGAGGGTCTTGCTCCAGCTTGTTTAGTCGCTGCTGTTAAAAACTGATTCCAACAAGACAACGGAGCCTAATATACTTTTAAATGGCTGAGAAACACAAGTGTAAGAGTCCACATAACAGTATTCAGCTGGTGTGCCACCCCAGTGAACTGGTGAGTGATGGCTCTTTCCAAATTAAAACCAGGCAACATATAAAAACTTGCGGTTTCACCCCAACAACCTCCACCCCCTCCTCCACTTTTCCCGCCCTCCCTCTCCCCCGTCTGTCTCGCTCCGCTCCCTCGGGTGCCTGGCTTCAATCACTCCTTCAATTTATTCCACCTCACTGATTCCAGGGGAACAAACAGGATCAGCATAAAAACTTCATCCGTGCACAAATAGATGGCTACTGTTGGATAAGAGCGTCTCAGGGTCAACACAGGACCCGTCTGTCGTTACGCTGATAACTGGGCTTCTTCTGGAGGTTATCCGCAAACCTCCATCTTGGGTCTAAAGCACAGGAGCATAGCAACCTGTAACTGGGATCCACCGTACGTCAGCACCGGTGGAGCCACATGTGCTGCCGCCGCCGCTGCCGCCTCAACCTGTGGGATACGAAATGGAGGCTCAGCGTGAAGCCTGATCGCTCTTTAATGTCGTACAGTCGCTCCATTTATTTCAAGTCACGGAGGAAAAAAGGAGGGGAAGTTTAACGTGACACTCCGCCCCCAAAGCGAATCCATCATCTGAGAATTGAACGCTGGCATCCCGCCGGTTTGAAAAGTGTCTCGAGGGGCTGCAGTTCGCCTCGTTTCCGAGAATGAGGACGCGTGAGTTCGTCATCTGGATTACGCCATCGAATGATAATTGCGTTCATGGTGTGCGTGTACTTTTATTCAAAGTGAATTACAAGTTGAGGACACGATACATTGCTGGAGTGATGACAGGTGTCCTCGGGGGAGTTCAAACCACGAACTGCCGGCCGACTGCGGTCCGCAAGGCATTTTCAATTGGCCCGCCCCGAATTCTATACATATAATGGAATGTGGCCCACATGACATTTGCACATGACTTGATTGTACCTCTTAGTTTTAACACTTGAAGGTAACTGTCCAACTCTACTTTCAGGGCATGATCCTCAGCGGAACAACGGTCTGTGGAAGCAAAGGTGGCAGGTTTGAAACCAGCTTTCCATCCAACCATCCATCCATCCATCCATCCAACCATCCATCCATCCATCCTGCCATCCATCCATCCTCCCATCCATGCTACCGTCCATCCATCGAACTAATCCAGGTAAGAGAATGCCAGAACTTGTACTGGAAGATGGCGATTATATTTCTAAAGTAGAAAGCAGTACAAGCAGACACATAAAGTACCTACATGTGCTCTTACAGATGAGATATTATGTCTGGGTTGGGGATGAGATATTGACGAAAAGGTGGTTGTATGTTGTCTTACATAAGAAACAACGGGTGTGCGTGCGTGCCTGTGTGTGTGTGTGTGTGTGTGTGTGTGAGTGTTTTGACAATCATCTTTTGTCATACACAGCCTTGGTGGTCCTGCTACTGAGAATGTGGCAGAGGAGCAAAAACAATAGTGCTCCCTCCATTCACACCGACAGTAACGATGAGATATGTCGCGCGTGGTAGAGGAGGCTCTGCACACCTTTGATATTTTCTGTTTTTTTCCCCCCACGTACATGAATCCAAGCCGCCCGCAGCCTCGACTCTCCGCGGAATAACAAACCGTAAAATTCCCGAACCCACGTCTGACGAGGACGTTCGCTCCAACACCGACACTTAGCTCAGAGAGAGGCAGCATCACCAGCCAGTTGTTTTCCTCTCGCGCTGCTTGTTAATGGTGCATTCCTCAAGGAGTCTGGGTATGAGGAGACACAGAGATAGTCCAATACAAGCACACACACACACACACACACACACGCGCGCGCGCAATTGTAACCAGATCCTTACGAGCGATATGTTTTTCAAGGAGCCCTCATGGGTCTCTACACTCCACCACGTGCTGGGCTGAGCTTAAGGTTGTCAAAGTCTACCCGAAAACACCTTTCTCTCTCTCTCTCTCTCTACCTCTCTCTCTCTCTCTCTCACACACACACACACACACACACTCTCTCTGCCCACTCTCGACTCCCACTTTGATCCGTTACAGACGGGTTTAATTTTTCATCTTGTCTCGTCCGCCCCCTCCACCTGTTTACGCTCAAGTCTTTTTCTTTCCCGTCTTCACACTGTTGAAAACCTTCACACATTCTCCGTGAACCACTTTTGAGCTCTGTGTTGAGGCGTGTTTTGGCTCCTGTATCGGAACAACTCGCTCGCATACGCATCGACAACGACGACTCGCAAACCTCTCCGCTATTCCTCGATGTTCGCCTCCATAACAGCGTAACCAGGGCTGCAACTTTAACGACTCGTGTGATCACGAAATGTTATTTATTCATTGTTGGTTAACCAGTTTAAATAGACGGATAGAATAGAGACAATAGAGACCAAATGTATCCTTGGACAGCACTTTCAAAACACTTGAAAGAAAAGGATCTGTCTAATGTAGATTACGCAGAGATTGAAAACCACTATTTGGCCTATTTGTCTACTGCGCCTTGTGGACGACATACGTCATGCCACCGTTGTCTCTTGGGCTCTACATTAACCGGCATTTTGGCCACATGAGAGCGACACCGGCACCGGCGCAGAGGCAAACCTTGCACAGAGGCCAGAGTTGCCCCGACTGCATAGACGTAAAGCGGAGGGGCTGCACCACTCCGGCTGCGATGTCACCTGTCGCTTGGTTTGCGCGATGCACACAAAAAACCACCGGCTGGATTTCCACAAATCCTGCCCTCATCCTCTCCTCCCCGACCTCTGACCCGCTCCTCTCTGCACTTCCTCTCTCTCTCTCTCTCTCGCTCTCTCTGCTCTCCCACCCGTATCCTCCTCCTCTCCTCCTCCACTGCTACAAAACCCGGAGTTCACCGTGTAGGTGTGCACAGATGTTTTCCATGTTTGGGTGAGCTAAATGTTTTACATGCTGCTGCAGACGTTTGGGTTAGTTTTACAGATGAGGTGCGGCTGAGGACTGATTCCTAATAAAGTTTGACAAGGAGACGATCTGTGTAATTGGAAGCTCGCGTTGAAGAGCGCGTGGGAGTTAATGACAGGTATCGGAGAAACCCGCGTCAGCCCTCAGGTATCGTTAGAACTCCAACAGTGTTTAGTTTGTCCATTCTGGGCTACTATAAAAACATGGCTGCCTCTGTAGAGACGACTTCATTTAAAACGTGAATACAAAGGCCTCGTTCTTCGGTGAAAACATCGATTTGTTCGTTCAGGTGATTGTACACAGATGAAAGCGTCTGTGCTGCGCCTTTAAGGATTTGATTTGTGATCGAGACACTCCGAGCATAAGACTCTCTGACTTATGCTATCTCAACAACAGGAATAAATGCGATCTCAACATCTTCGATTGAATCCTTGAAATGCTGCCATTTCAAGTGTACTTTATGACAACGTATCATTTTTGCGACCTTTGACCTCAGGCACCCAAAATGTCATCGAAAAACTGTTACCCTTTGAATCCGAAGTCTCGAAGAGGTCGCAAACATGTTTCATACGGCTCACAACAGGGCTGTGAAATATGGAAAAACCAGGGTAGGACTCCTTTAAAATCCGGGAGTGAGTTCAGTTCTGGATGTGGATCCAGTCTCGAATGCTGCATAACAGGGCGTTTGCCTCGGAGGAGGAATGAGCACAGGTTCCCAGCTGTCATGTCGTCCATCTTTATATCCAGTCTTAGATTGTACAGTAATCCACGTGCGCACCCGCCGGCCTGTGTCAGTAATTCAGGCAGGAAGTGGCGGCAGAGTAATGTGGTGCTGGATGATTTCCTGGCAGGCTGAGGGCTCTTATATCCATCATTGTCTCCACCAGCGAACCATGTATGAGGACTTTAGATTAGATTCCACACTCTTGTCTTATTCTTCTATTTTTTTTTTGTACTCGTTTGATTCAAAATCTCTTTTATCTGAAACCTGATTATACGTCTATTAAAAAGCACTTCACGTTGTCATTCCCCGTCGCCAGTAGTGAGTGAATCCAGTCTGATGTCTTCATGCTTAGGCAACAAAGACCAGGATGTAGAAACAACACTGTCAAGTTCAGTGGCAGAGTTACCACGGTAACGTGGCCTTGCTAACATGCTAACACCACTGAGTGTGCATCGCTGACATTATCGAACAATGGACGCAGCGTCCGTGACGTCACCCGTAGGTTTCCGCAGAGCGCTCATGAGGCTCGCAGTGGAGGGGTCCACTTGTCGCCATCTTAACTCCTCCTACTTCCGGGTTCATCCAAAAATGGGCAAAGAGGCGGAGCACCGGGGGAGCAGGGGGTGGGCCCATGGTCCTGTCGGACAGAACAGGTCGACCATAACCGTAGTTTGTACCGGGCTTTGAGCACCTTTCATTCATCTCGACGAAATGAACGTGACTCGCTTTTGAAGCCAGCCTCGAGTGGCCACCCTGTGAACTGCACATTTTTTTCCCCCACCTCGTTATTCTGGAATTTGCATTCGCATGCGACGCTGACAAAGACGTACGCTCCCTTTGATGGTCCTCAGAGCCGAGGCGGATGAAAACCCATGTCGGTTGAAGAGTCACGTTCCTGCTGCACAACGGTGTGAAGAGAAGGTTACAAGTGATGGATCTGAGCACAATACAGTAAGGAGGGTGGAGCGAGGAGGAGGAGGAGGAGGAGGAGGAGGAGGAGGCCGGGGGGGTGGGAGTGCAGGATAATGGATCGGTATGTGCACGGTACACACCTCACACTCTCGAATATCACTTGTGTGCAGTAAATCAGCGGCGTGGTGTATTTGTGTAAGAGGAGATGAGAGATGATCGGACACTTTTGGCCTTGAAGGCGACACCGTGACTTATGTGCGACGGAGACGGAGCGGCAGCGGCGGCCGAGGTCCGAGGGGTCGGACATGTTACTGTTTAACGCAGCGGCACAGTGAAACCACAACAAAGATGAGATGAATGAGCCTCTGTGTGTATGTGTGTGCAGGTATCTGTGTAATAATTAATCACACACACACACACACACACTGCCCTCCCTCCCTCCCTCCCTCCCTCCCTCTGGCCTCCCCTGCTGTTTAATGGCCTCACCTGCCACGATGGAGGGATGACAGCCACACTCGGCGAGAGGGAGGGGGAGGAAATGGAGGAGAGAGAGGGAGGGGAGGGAGAGATGTGGTTTTGGGCTGGATGGCCGGGGGAGAGAAGTAAGTGTCAGTTGAAAAGGAGAGAGGAGATGAAAGACAGAGAGAGAGAGAGTGAGAGAGAGAGGGAGCCACACACCAGATGTGCTCAGCCTCCACACGTTCACCAGTTCAGAGAATCCGTTGTGAAAAGCTGTTTATGCTAATTCACACGTTCGCCTTGTCGTCAGCTGCTCAGAGTTTATTTGAGCTTCTGGGAGAAGTCCTCTAATTGAGTGTGAAACATGCAGAGATGAGTGTTACTTCACCGAACCTGATTTTTTTTTTTTTTTTACTTCCCTGATGGTTTGTACCATGTTCAGGAGAATCACACAAAAACCACCAGACAAATTTCCACGAAATCTGGACACAGGATATTTTCCCCTCCTTTAAAAAAACAACAAAAAAAAACAACTGTGAGAAAGGGCGTTTTTGAATACTTGGAATATATATTTGTGCAGTGGCGCTTGATGGGATTTAAAGGTGTATTTACTTCTTACCTTTACTGTCAATTCAAATGATAATCATTTCACCCCACTCGTACACACTGCACCTTTAAATTACACCTGTGCAGGTATGACAGAGGAAATGCTTCTATTTGAAGTAGACTCATCTCATCTAGAATATACTGGTACATTCACTTCGACCGAGAGACGAGGTGACTCCGTCAAAGGTCAAAGGTCAGGCTCCCTGTGACTCTCGTGGACTTTTGCTGATTCATCCATAATCACGAAAATACATCATGGAGTGAACTTGTATGAGCAATAACTGCACGTATCATGGAATCAATATTAATTTAATGATACAGACACAGCCACATATTTCAGGGCTTAGTGGTACTTGAGTGAGAAGTAGTGGAACAAATTCCAAAAATCCCTTTGAAAAGCATTTTGCCAAACTGTTGGAAAAATATTTTAAAAACAAGAGAGGGTGAGGAGAGGAAACTAGGAGAGAGGAGAGGAGGAAATGAGAAGAGAGAGAGGAGCAGAAGAGTCAAAAAGACGAATGGATGGTGCATTGGTTCACTTCTTCACCTTCTGAACCACATCAACCACACTGACTTTCTGTACATGCATGGGTGTGTGTGTGTGTGTGTGTGTGTGTGTGTGTGTGTGTGTGAGAGAAAGAGAAGTAAAGAGATAAAAGGAGAGGAGGAGATGGACAGATGGAAAAAGTGAGAGGGTCCTGTTGAGTAATTCCCATGTGTGTTTCCAGGAGCGAGGGTCCACCACCGCTGATGTGACACAAACCATATGAGGTGGAGCAACATCTGCCAGGTGTGTGTGTGTGTGTGTGTGGTGGGGGGGGTGGTGGCGGGGGCGTGTGTGTGTGGGGGGGGGGGGGGGGGGGGGGGGGGGGGGGGTATGTATAAAGATGTGTGTTGACATTATGAACGTTAATCAGGGAAATTGAGATTTTCCGTTTTGTTTTTTTTCCTCTGCCGCCTCTTTGAACTAAATCTGTACAATTCTCACGTGGATGATATTTGCAATCGAAGGGAAAATGAAATAATAGAAACGTTTCGCCATAAAAACAGCAGAACCAAGGAGACCAACATGGCTGCTGATGAGCTGCAAACAAAAACCACTTTCCTCTGTCAAAGCCACTCATCACGTCTGACCTCCTGCGCCTCGCGCCACCTTCTCGCCCGAATGTTCCAGACATGTTCCACTTGTTAAACGCGCGTCTGACCCGGCCCGTCTCCCGCTGCGTCCTTCAGACCGTGTGAAGGGCAAAAATCCAGAAAATGTCCAAACTCGATTTTCCGGACATTTTCCGAAGTCACTAAATTGAGAGATCCTGGACCCTGCTCCGACACGGGACCACAATCGGTAAGACGCTGGTACGTTGTTATGTATTTACTCCGCTTTTCAAGACTTGTGTTAGACGCATGAATTGGCATGAATGGAAAGTCGAATAATCCGAGTGATGTTTTCATTAGAACAGGGTTTCTCAACCCGCGGACCACCAAGCTCACCAAGAGTAACCGCTTTGCTTTCAACAAAAATATCCCCGATGATGACGTCGTACAAAAATCACTCTTGACTCACTCATCGTTTCTCTTTTCTTCACCAGAGAAAATGCTGCGGTTTGAAATATGATATTATTGTGAAATCTTAGCAGTACACTCGCAGACCACCAGTGGCTGTGGCACTGTGGCCCCCTCTTCTCTAGAACCAGTCCTTTGCAGTCGCATCAGGAGTGGCTCGTCTCGACGGAGGCCGCCATGTAGCACCACCGTGTCTTCAACTTTGTGTCACATGATCAAATCTCAGCGAGAACAACTTGCAACGACCGACTCGGCTCCAAGTCTGAACAACTCAATACGAGTTGAGGGAAAACTTTTGTAAAAGTGATTCTGTAAAAGTGGTGCAGCGCTTCCTGAGCCTGCTGTGCTGCCAAATGGCTTGATGAGGTCCCGCGGCGGAATGCAGACTTTCTTACTAACTGCCCCGCAATGGGGTTTTTAATGGTGGGAGATATGTTGCGCCCCGGAGAGATGATTCACACTGCGCGTAATGTGAGGGTCTGACTGTCTCCGGCAGATTAACATCTAATGTCCAGACACTTGGAATCCATCTCCAAGCTTTGATCTTCAGCGCTGTGGCGGTGCATCGATGGCCCCGCTGACCTCGTATGTCCCATTCACAGAATCAGCCCACCCCTCCCTCCCCCTTTAAACTTGGAAACACAAGATAGAATAGCATAGAATATAGAATATAGAGCATCAAATGAAATGACCAAGAATAGGCTAGATTGTCAGAATAGAATAGAGCATAGAATAGTAGAATGATGAGAACAGAATTAATTGAGTGGAATATACAGTGAAATAGAGTAGAATGGAATAAATCGGGATACAGAATAGAATAGAAAGGAATAGAGTGGACCATCAAATCGAGCCAACTAGAATAGGCCAGAATAATATAGAATAAAAAGAAACAAAAAAAAAAGAATAGGCGAGAGCAGAACACAGAATAGAGATGAGAAAAGACTGACAACAGGATAGAACAGAGCAGAGCAGAACAGAAGCCTCAATCCTGGCGTAGGTTATATAATAAGCTCAAGGTTCATCATCATCTCCCTCCTCCCGTTCAAAAACACTCACCTCAGCGCCGTTAAACAGCGCCGGGCTCCCTCTCCTCTCTAATTCGCTACTTTTGATTAATTTGGGCAAATCTGGCGTGGGTGCGTGCTCGCCTGTTGTCGTGGTGTTTGTGTTGGCCCGCCGCGCCGACCTTCGCATATCGGGCTCAACTCCACGTTCAACAGACTGTAAAAAATAAAAGGTACGAATTAACAAGTTTGCAATCCAAACAAGCTGGAAGAGACGGCGAGCCAGTGTGCGGCGTGTCGGCCCGTCCGAGGGGAAAGTTGCGGTTTGCGCAGCGTCAGCCCCCACTGGACACTTTCTCAGACTGTTTGCGAGACCTCGGTTACAGCGTAGTGCCACGCTGGTATTCGCACATGTACAGCGGCAAGACGAGCAGCCAAGGTCATAAAGTTTAGACGTGGTATTAAAGGGGGGAAAATATTTTCCGTCCTCACGCTCTCTCTCTCTCTCACTGTGTGTGTGTGTGTGTGTGTGTGTGTGCGTGTGTGTTTGGTGAGAGCCGAACGTCAACAACAGAAAGAGGGGCAGGAGGGAAAACGGTGGTGGAAGGTAGAAAGGAGTTTGGGTCGGGTCAAACCAGAGTGTTGGACCCGGCTGAAAGTCGATGTCTGATGTTTCGCTGAGTGTGGTATCCCCTGCAACGCTCTGTCAGTGGGGGGGGGGGGGTGTGTGTGTGTGTGTGTGTGGGGGGGGGGGTTCTGGTTGGGAGTGCGCTCTTGGCAGTTGTTGACTTTAACCTCTACTAACCCCTTCTCTCTCTCTCTCTCTCACACACACACACACACACACACACGCACTACCGAACTACGCGGCGTTTTCCGCCTTTATCCCACTGTCAACTGGATTTGCTGCCAGGCCTCGGAGATGTTGCGCGGAGTAAAATATGACGCAGGTGTTCCCGCAGCTGAAGCGTCTCAAAGGTCTGAACCTGAACGCAGAGTTCGGAAAACACATCAATAAGAGTCCTGACAGAATCCGTCAAGAAGTCGTTAATACCGCTGAAGTCCGCTCGCGTCAGTGAGAGGGAGGTCACGGTGGACATGTTGTTTTTGTTATTTCTTCCGCAACAGCATTAAAACATCTCCGGTTCGAGGTCCAGTGGGCGAGATTCAGTCGCTAATATTATCTTTTCATCAACGTTCTGATGTTTTTATGGGTGTGGAATCAGCTGAATGTAAAGAATGTAAATTCACCCTGTAATGAAAGTTTTATATTCACATCAGTCGGTGTCACTCAAGAGGCCACGCCCTCCATTATGCGCAATTCCAAGCCTCGATAGAATAAACATAAGCAAATTAGAAAATAAGTCACCCCCTCGAACAGTTGAGACCAAAAGCGGAACCAAGTGAGGGATTTTAACATGGGAGTCTATGGGGGATTGACTTTCTCTTTGGAGCCAGCCTCAAGTGGCCGCCCTGTGAACTGCAAGTTTGCAGAGCCCTTTGACCTGGGAGGGAATTCGGATCAAACACATTTACATCGCACGGAAACCCCCCGCCCCCCGCCCCCCCCCCGCCCCGAAACATCCGCGTGTTAACGAGCCTCTGTCTTATTCGCTCACTGTCTGCACACGCGAAGGAACCCACACACGCGCTGACGTCCAGAGAGACAGAACGGACCGGACAGACCGGCGGCTAAAAATAAAATCAGCACGGAAACTCCTCCAGAATCAAACAATGAATTAGCGGGCGCACGCGTACACATGTGTTGACCGAAGCCTCCTGGCACGCAGCGTTAAGTGAATAAACAGGGGCTAATTTTTGCTCAGCGTAGGAAGGATAATGGGGATCGAGGGGAGGAGACTATTTTAACTAAAAACACAACCTTTGCAATTACAGGAGCCGCGCAGTGGGTGTAAAGATTCCACAGGGCAAGAGTCTGTGGAATGGAGGGACTCTGTGTGTGTGTGTGTGTGTGTGTGTGTGTGTGTGTGTGTGTGTGTGTGTGTGTTACCTGAGAGCAGCGTCTGTGATTTTCACACCAAGCCAGAACCCGGTCATTCTGGAAGATAAAAAGATGAATATTCAAATGACAAAAAGAACACATATAAAGCCTGTAATATAGGATTATTATGACCGGCTTGTAAAGATGAATACTATGCAAAGTGAAGCCTAACCATCAGGGGTCGCCCCCTAGTGGCTGCCAGCAGTGGAGTTTAAAAAAAACACTGCCTCAGTGCCCAGTGAAACATGTTCAGATGTTAATTCTGAAATTCTGCTCAGTCTGGTTTAAACCAGTCATTTGTTGCGATGGAAATAGGTGAAACATCAACTTGATTGACAGCTAAGACTGGCCTCTGATTGGTCGAATAAGATATTTTAGATTGATCCTCGGGAGGAGCGTCTTTATATAGACGGTGATAAAAGTAAATTAGAAGGTAACTGACAGTAAAATATTGCTCATAAGGTCACAAGTTCCAGAATAACACAACCAAAGGAAATGCACTCAGGTTTTCTGTTAACACAGTCGTGTGTGTGTGTGTGTGTGTGTGTGTGTGTGTGTGTGTGTGTGTGTGTGTGTGTGTGTGTGTGTGTGTGTGTGTGTGTGTGTGTGTGTAGCTACAGCTTAGTGAGTCAAGACCACTGTGAAGGAAATCATTACAGCCACAGAAAAACAGATGACAGAACCTGAAACGTCTTACATCTCTCAGGGTTCTAGAACGTATCAGAACAAGATTATATATCATTTGATCACAAATGCAAATACACTCATTTGCAGTCGTGTCAGGTATCACACCATAACTTCAGTGAAGTCCTTTTAATTGTAGCTGACGATAAACCCGATGTGGCTGATTCTCAATCAACCAATGACGTTTGAGTCGGGTGAAATGACTGATACCCTCCCGTCACCATAACTCCTGCTGGTTACGCATGCTGGCGCCCGCCTGTGAATCTGCCCCTGTGTTTTTTTACCCTTTCAGTGGGATTGTGAATCATTTTCACGGTTGTAATGAATAAAGGGAGCTGAGCAGTGGGAACACGGGAGCGTTAAACTGGCTGCGCTGCCGTGGCAACGGAGCCGCTTCTCCGTCGGCGGCACTTTGTTGCCAGCAGCGCAACCCTGATGCCACCACGCCACATCAAAACAGCTATTAGGAAAGCGGTGGGTGTGAGTCTGTGTATCTGTCTGTTGTCGTGTGTGTGTGTATGTGTGTGTGTGTGTGTGTGTGTGTGTGTGTGCGCTCTAAAGGGAATAAATGGGCCTCTGGTGTGTGTGTGTGTGTGATAAGCCTTCTTAACGACTCCTAACCCTCTCCTGAGTGAGCTGTATTTAGCCTCATCTCTTTGCCACAGACACACACATTTCAGGGCTTCTCCTCTTTTACCTCACCTCCTTTGTGCTCCCGGTGCGAGGCGGGTTACGGGGTGAGAGTCGGGGTAACGGAGCGGCGGGTAAAGGTTAGAGATTAGGGTTGAAGGGCTTTCACGCTACAAAAGACGCCCAAATTGTCTCTTTCAGTATCGGCCTTCAGAACACGTGCAACTGGACGGGGGCTCTAAGCGAAAGGCCTGCAGCTGAGATGTCCTTTGATGTCGGCTTGTGCTTTAAACCTGTGGTTGTGTTGTCAGAGGTGGACATCCTGTCCGAGGCAGAGCGCCGTTCTACTCTGTGAAGTCGAGGAAAGGTGCGATTGTGTCTTTGTGGTGCCTTCGTGTTGCGACAGAATACACATATTCAGAAAACAGTCCCGATGAATTTTTCATCCTAGACAATGTTGATGATTCTAAGGACGGATTCGCAAAGAAACATACCGAGTAGCTGAAGTTATTTTCTGACAGGCAGAAAACTTCTTCTCGATTTAAAAAAAAAACAAACAAACAAAAAAGGCTCTTTGTGCTGCCTGGCGCCAGGTGAAAGATATACAAGCTGCAGTACCTCTGTTTGGCCACTGCGGCGCACATTCGCTACCCTGTTCTCATAATACAGCTGCTCCCACCGGAGCAGCCATGTTCTTCTAGCAAATCTGGATTCCGGGGCGGTGGGAAATGCTCAGACTTGGATTGAGTCACTTGTCCGAGTCGTAATCCCACAGTAGTTCGTAGCTCAGGCTGCTTTTTGCAGATGTTTGCAGATGTTTGCAGATTCATGCAACTGCGCAAACAGACGATTCCACATGTCAGGACTTGTTCCTCGTGGCCCTTTGCGTCTCGGCCCGTCTGCCTCTGGCGCTGCATCAGTGGCGCTGACACCTTTGCTTCGGCAGTGATCCGTGTCACCTGTTAAGTGGGTTAACGCCGAGCTGGCAGACCAACCCGCCGCCTGGTCGGGAGGAGAAACAAGAGGAAGGGAGCATCGGCGGAGGATTAAAGGAAAGGTTAAACCCCCGATGAATAGTTGAGTAACAAGTCTGCAGGGAGGAGAGGATGGAGAGAGGGGGAGGAGGAGGAGGAGGGGGGGGAGGAGGGGGAGGAGGGGGGAGGAGGAGGGGGGGGGGGAACGGACGGCCTGGGATGTGAATCCAGGGGCCCCGGGCGCGACGGCGGGACGGGGGGGGGGGGGGGGGGGGGGGGGGGGGGGGGGGGGGGGGGGGGGGAACACTTGTCTGCTGCTCCCATTTTGACCTCCTGTCTGATTAGCTCCCTGCTCCCTGCTCCCACTTATTCGAGTCACTTGTCGGCGCTGTCGCACGCCGAGACATCGTCGCTGTCCCTGAGAGGAGCTCTGTCTTTGATCTCCCGTAAGAATGGAATTGCGGAAGGATGCCGAATTCCTCCTACTTCCCGGTTCATCCAAAAAAAACAAGCGTGCAGGCGGAGCGCAGGTAGAGCTGGGGGCGGGCCCGCGGTGTCGTCACGTTATCCACAGAAGCTGCCAGCTCGGCCCCGGTGTCACTCACGAGGCCGCGCCCCTCAATTCTGCGCGATGTCAAACCTCAATAGAGTAAACACGTGTCGCTCAGCTTCAAAGTCGACCATTTGAACGTGGGGGTCTGCGGGGATCGGCTCGCTTGTGGAGGCAGCCTCAAGTGGCCACTCTGTGAACTGCAGGTGAACACCCTTCGTCTACTAAGTGCATTTTGCGTAGGCGCAGATCTGGTGTCCAGTTCTCCTCGCTCATCCATGCATCCGACCGAATCCGCATGCTCACGGAAGTGTTTACGTATCTCTGTTTTTCTTTTCTACATTTTGAAACCGGCATTTGTTTACTGTTGGAATGTGAAAGGAGCGCGTTGTCCAAAATCAAACGCGTTGCCAGGGTGCGAGGGAAAGTCAGAAACGGCGCACGATCTGTCGCGTGTGGCGCAGCGCTGAGGTGAGTTCCACCCTGTGAGACTCCAACCATCAGGTGGTGATGTTCTCCAGCAGCTCAGACGCTTTTGAATTCATTACTTGTTCGAGTCTGGCTTCTGTCACAGATCCCTCGTATTTCCCAGAATGTGTTTGCAGACTTCCAACGCTCGTGTTTTATAGGAAGTGCAAGAGCACATGATTATGTAAAGAAGGTTCACAGAAAAGTTCACTCGGATGACTTCAGGCGCGGCCTGCAAGGTTTAGGCTGAAATGGCAGCAATTTGAAAACTCGCTCCAGTGGCTGTCTCCTTCGTCAAATCTTTGTTGTTTTTTTCCCAGCGGTGTTCAGCCACTAGATGTCACCAGACGCTGCACTGCAGAACCTTTCAAAATCACCCCTTAAACCTACAGATGTGGTTTTCCTCGTTTAAAAAAAAGAAAAAGAAAGAGGTATTGCGGTGGAGTGAGGTCATTTTCTGAACTCTGGCTGAGTGATACGCTGCTGAACCTGCTGTTTCCTCATCACATCCACATTAATCATAATCAGACGGGAAACGCGCCTCTAATTATATGCAGTGAGTGAAAGTGCAAAGACGTGTAATCAACAATATTATGACAATATCTGGCTCTGGATCCCACCTCTCGCTCGCTCTCTCTCTCTCTCTCTCTCTCTCTCTCTCTCTCTCTCCCTCTCTCTCTCTCTGCCCCTGGATGATCCATCAGGGTGGGTCTTTCAAAATGTTTATGCAGCCACCATCTGCCTCTTCTGCAGGAGAGAGAGGGAAGCATAAATAAAAGTTGTGGGAAGAGGAAGTGAGTGGACACACAATTTACATTCCCTCCTTCCTCCTCCTCCTCCTCCTTCCTCCTCTTCTTCCACCGCTCATTCCTTCGTTCGCCCCTGTCACTTTCTCCATTCATCCTCTTTTTCCACCCCTGCCTCCCTCTATCGTCTCCAGCTCCTGTAAAAGTGACGGAGCCGGCGCTTTGAAACAATGGCGATGATAAAGTGTAGCGGCTCCACTCACAGAGCTGAGGGGCAGTTAAACACATCCAGATTCTCACGGAGGAGATATAAAGCCCCCGCGCCCCCCCTCCCCCCGCCTTCCTCACATCTTCATCCTCCTCTCTCAATCTTTTTCATGCTCTCTCTCTCTCTCTCTCTCTCTCTCTCTCTCTCTCTCTCTCTCTCTCTCTCTCTCTCTCTCTCTCTCTCTCTCTCTCTCTCTCTCTCTCTCTCTCTCTCCCCCACCCCACTCCACGCTCTCTGTCACTCCCTCTGCAACACACACACTCCTACAGATGTATGTATGTATAGACCCCAGTCAATTTCATGGGACATATTTGCTGTCAGAGCCAATCAATGGCGGTCGGACGGGCCTGTGCGCCGCACGGCTGTGAAAGAGTGGTCACACAGCTGCACATGTTGAAAGCGTCAGGCGAAGGAAGCAGGGAGGACTGGGAGAGGAGGGAAGGAGATGGACGTGGGAGATGGAGAGGAAAAGAGAGGAAGGTGAAAAGAGCGGACAAAAGAAGGTGAAATAAATATTAGCTCTTATACGAGCGAGGAGGAGGAGGAGGAGGAGGAGGAGGAGGAGGAGGAGGAGGAGGCAGTGGAGATAAATTCCAGTGACTCCCTGTCTGTCATCCGGCCCAGGTTTTAATCTTTTACGGTTATTTTATTAAACGGGACTTTGGCGTACACGAAACATATCAAAAGCTAGTTTTCCCCTTGAACCCGCTTCGTGATGAACGACTCGTACGACAAAACCATGCAGAAATCTCATCCCTTTTTTTTATTTTATTTTTTTTTAATGATGGATTTCCACGTGGAGGAGTCTTAAACTTTTTTTTCTTCTTGGGATCCTGGAGAGAAATTTGTCTGAGGCTGAAGCAGCAGAGAGCCGTCAGAGAGTAACTGACCCGCGGAGGAAGAAACACTTGCGCTAAAGGACTTCCACATGGCGGCGGCGATGGCTGCCGGGTCCAAACTAATCACTGTTACAGAATAACAGTCTGGTATCAGAGGACACAGCAGCACGAAAGAGACTGCAACACACACACACACACACACACACACGCACACACGCATGCACACACGCATGCACACAGCTGCACACACCCTATATAGTGTTCGAAAGAGAGATATAAATCACACTTCTGCCAGATGCAGCGATAAAAAGTGAATGTGTCTGTAAGAGAGGAGTGTGTGTAGCTTGTGTGTGTGTGTGTGTGTGTGTGTGTGTGTGTGTGTGTGTGTGTGTGTGTTGTGGTCAGTGTTTGCGGTGAGGCGCAGTTGAAAGTCTATTTAACACGACGCATTAACTCTGCTAATCACACCCAGATGACCGGAGGCAAACACCAACCATCCCTGGCGTGTGTGTTAACGTGTGTGTGTGTGTGTATGTGTGTGTGAGAGAGGGAGAGAGAGAGAGAGAGAACGCATCATGACTAATATCCACTCAACACAATATAAAGTTCTTCCCAAAAAACCCGTGTTGAGGTTTGAGCATTCCCGACAGGAGGCCCCTAATTACTTTACGTGTGTGTGTGTGTGTGTGTGTGTGTGTGTGTGTGTTTCCGTGTCAACGTTAGTGTTTGCGGTGTTCCACATCCTGTCAACAACAAGAGTCACGACAAAGTGGTTGTTACACAGTCCTGAAATTTGCCTCATCCAATGACAATTACGTCACCGTTTGTCTTTCTCGCTCTGTTCCATCGTAAACAACGATAAGGAAACTCTCCGACAGTGGAGGAAATACCATATTTGAATATTCAGACATTAAAGGAGCAGTCCGACATTTTGGGGGGAATGTAAAACGAATTCAATTGGCTTTGTATTTTGAATTTGACGCTTCTGCCACAAGTGTACCGCGACTAATAAAGTTCGCTATTCCACGTCTAGTCTTCACGTCTGTCCATTTATTGATATTTGTACATCCTGTAATAAGTGTTAAAGGTGCAGTGAGTGGGATTTGATGCCAACAACGGCTGGAGTTGGGTTAGGGTCCTCTCAGTCCTCTAAAAGGACAACTCTTGGGTAAGGTATTCGTTACGTTCAGTAAGTAGCCACATGCTAACGTAAGCGCCAAGTCACCACAACAGGAAAAAAAAAAAAAGATGCAGAGATCAGAGCCATTTAAAAAAAAGTTAGGTGTGGAACCGTTGCGACAGAACACAGGAAATGGAAGGGCAGCGCTAAGTCAGGGAGGCGCAGGCCAGATGAAAGAAGAGGCACCAGCGCCGAGATGATAGCTATTACACAGAGACGCACCAGCGGCCAGGTGTTGGCGGAGAGTTCTTTGAAAGAAAATCCGAAGAAATCTGAAAGAATATGCGGCAATAAGTGTCGCGCGACATTCCTCCTTTGAATCCTCCGGAGACGTGGCCCGGAGAAGTGCCGGCAGAGAGAGGAGGCGGAGGCGCGTTGAATTGCCGAGGTGTCGGATGCGATGTGGTGTCACGGTTCTTGATGCGCTGCAACAGAATTCAGAGGTGCCGCCCGATGCGCTGCGGCGTTCCCCAGCTGTGATTTACCGTCTGGGAATTCCTCGCCCTGGTTTCAGGCGAGAATCCGACTTCATCGCCGTCCGGCCTCCGTTTGGCCGATCGGATGACAGGGCGGCCACGAAGCTGCTTTCTTTTTTTAAAATTTTTTTTATCTCTGACGGGAATCACTCCAGCCTTTGTCTCCTGCCATCACAGCCCCCCCCCCCCCCCCCCCCCCCCCCCC
>JAFBJT010110385.1:98796-111226 GCA_016785325.1 Chascanopsetta lugubris
CTCCTGCCATCACCGCCCCCCCCCCCCCACCACCACCACCACCCCTGCCTCTGTCTCTCTACCTCCCTGTATCAGTCCTGGATTTCACTCCGCCTATCACCATGTCCGTCCTCACGCTTGTCTCTCGCACCCGTCTGCGCGTCCACCTGCCCGCTGACCCGCCGCCCACCCCCCCCCCCCCCCCCCCCCCCCCCCACCACCACCACCCCCCCACCCCCCTGCCCGCTGACCCGTCCCTCCTCTCTGCCGTCTCTGTGCCGCTCTTTGTGCTTGACCACGTCTGTCTACCTGCCTTTATCTCATCTCCCGGGCAACCTGACCCGACCATTGTCTCAGGCATTTTTTCCGAGCGTGACTGCTTGGCCCGGCCGGCCGACCTCCGGGCTGATTAGCGTTACCTACCGCAGAGCAGCTGACACACACACACACACACACACACACACACACACACACACACACACACACACACACACACACACACACACACACACACACACACACGCAGGCACGCACGCAGGGACGCACACAAACGCATAGGGGGCTCATTCAGCCTGCCGCTGGCCCTCGGCCCCCGGCGGGAACCCGCCAACCATCGGCTCGTCGGCACCTCAGACCCGGGAGTGTTTTAAGACACGCCGCCTAATCTCATCCGCCGGCTCCGCAGGCCGGCCGGGGAGTTTTTCCCTCCTTATTTTTAGGGGTTTACAACAAAGGAGAAGAATTTGGGGATATGACAACATACGAATATATATACACTCATGTGCTGCACGCACACGGACACACACACACATCACGCTATAATTATGCTATTACGCCATACGAGGGAAAGTAGTGGAAAACCCAGAGACGCAGCAGAAAGAGAGGTGTAAATAGAAAAGTGGTGACTCACATTCTAGTGGCTACGCACGCATGCACGCACGCACACACACACACACACACACACACACACACACACACACACACACACACACACACACACACACACACACACACACACACACACACGGACACAGTGGGAGAGAATGAGCCAAAAACACAGGGTTCACCCACATGAAGCCAGAGGAAGTAGTGTGTGTGTGTGTGTGTGTGTGTGTGTGTGTGTGCGTGTGTGTGTGTGTGTGTGTGTTTGTATCTGAGGAGTGTGGTGACGGCGCTGGATGAGTAAAGCTTTATTTGTCCTTGCTGATGTTATGGAGCTGTTGTCAAAAAGTAATTTTTTTTTAATTTTTTTTTTTTTAAATGTCTTTCTCTTTTTCTTCTGTCCAAACGCTCGGTGGCTCGGCGCTGCCATCAATCACGATCCTCTGAGATCTCGGTCCTATAATAGACCCAGGGAATGAAGTGCCGCTCCCCCAGGATGTGGCCGTGAGGGAGCTTGTTTCCTAAACAGAAAAGTTTACAGGATCTTTTTTTAATGCTGCTACGAGTTTGACTTCATATCCTAAAGTGAGATTCTGAGTCATGTGCACTGTCCATTGACGTACTGACGTCAGCGCTGACGTCTGTTTTTCTATCCTTCGTGACTGATTGAATAATCGAGTGATCGATGGTTTGCTTTGGTATTGATTATTGCTATCAGGAGGCATCAGTAGCACAAGCCCTGAATAGTGGACGCCGCTTTGCCCCTGTTTTTGGATGAACCATGCAAGTAGGAGGAGTTGGACAATGGCGAGATGCCACGTCCACCTTTTATAAAAAGTATTTCGGAACAACCTGACCCAGAGCATCGTGATTCGAGTGGAGACGGACTGACCCAATCGGAATTTGTCTCCCTGGAAACTCTTCAGCTTTCCCTCCTTCAGATCTTTGCGTCTTCTTGATGGCTCCGAATATTCACAGTATTTATGTGTTGGAGACTCGGCGGAATCATCAATACAGGTGAAAATCACTGTGAAAGTTCATCTCAGGAAGGAATAGAAGCGTAAACACGAGATGGGTAATTAGCCGCACAGTACATCACGAGTAGGAGCCACTGATTTCCCTTCCTTTTGGACTCTGAGATATTTCCCCCAAAGGTGCAAGTAAGTGTGTTGTGTTTGAAGAGTTGGCCGAGCTGCGGAGCCAGAGTGTAAACACACTGCGGATCTCCATCAATGCCGACATGACAGAAAGTTTACACAGGAGTCGTATCGCTACGGAATACGACGTTTCAAGTTCTCAATGTGAAACCCGAGTGGAGGGAAGATTCATGTGCGGCCGGTTCGCTACCTCCCAGTCAGACGCTCTCATTTCCAATGGCTGTCGTTTGATGCCGACTACTGCTCCGCACTTCGTAAACTTGAAAGCAGACGTTCCCTTTCTCACTCCTGCGCGCACAAACGTACGCTCGGTGAAAAGAGTCATCCAGAGGACGCCCTCATTACCCGACGCACAGGTGATGAGAGTGAATTCTGGATGGACCGGACCCTTTGTTTTATATACGTGAACATGTGCAATCACACACTTTGTCCTACACACCTCAGAGCCACTGGGGCTGAACTCTGCGGTTAATGACTTTCCCACCCACTACACAGCGTGCACATGTTGAAGCCGTTAAAATAAGTGGCTTTTCCAACTTGGTAACGTCCTAACGTCCCCGTTAATCTCACATTCCTCACTACAAAGGCCGACCAGCGCGGGCCAGCGATTTCGACGAGATGAGCCCAACTATTAGGAACCCGGCGATACTGGGCCAGTGAGCAGCCACTGCACTGACCCGAAGTTCAGTCTGAGAAAACACGAAAACATCCTGATGGGAACCACATTGAAAACCAGCACAGTGTTCGCAAATGAATAATTCTGGGTCATTAGCATCCCGCTGTGCGCAAACAACAACCTGGCAGGGAACGGCAGTTGTTTTGTGCTTTGTTTGTGTAAAACCCATGGATACGTAACAAGAAGTGAACACCGGAAGTGCGCCAAGCCTTGAAGCAGAAATGACATAGTGGCCAAACGTTGGTACTGCAACTCCGAAAAGTCCCAAGAATAGAATTTTTTTTTTGCATAGAATTACTTTGACAAAACGATGGTTCTCAATCAGCAGATATGTTTTAGAGGGTCATACTACCTACAACAACTACTTGGATATCTCTCAATAGAGTCTTTAGCTACTTCCGGTTACGTATATTTGACCTATATTTCTCTCCATAACAGTGAAGGGGCGTCAGAGCCACAGGGTGAGAGGACACATCACGGAAGTACATGCGCCATGCTCCACTGAGCAGAACTGTATCCACCTCTAATAATAGATCCATGATAGAAGCCTAACTACGACTACACTGCCTCTATTTACTGTCCAACAACGTCTCTTGCCGGAGACGGAACTCGGAGGGGGCGGAGGTGCGAGCCTATCGGGTGCGTGTGGCGTCCAATCACAACAGAGGGCAATAACGATGTTTTTAGAAAGTTTTAATAAAGTTTAATGACGGCGTTTAACCTTAATCTCGGTGATAATGCCTGTGTTTATGTGCATAATTGAGTGCAGATTCAGCCTTTTGTGCTTATGCTGCTGCTGCGTGTGCAAACACAGATGTGCGATCATTGTTTGTGCTCTGTGAGAAAGTCATTCCACTCCTGCGCTCTCCCAGTTCACTCACAGGACCACAAGGTGCTGCTTCCTCGTCCTCCGCGTCTTTCACCCCTTTAATATTCACAATATTTGCTTGTAGCGTGTTAATGACGTCACCAACACGCCACAAGCAAACATAGACCTTATTGCTCTGACAAACATTTATTGTCACACACAAAAACCCAGTTTAAAACATGTGAGGGTCAAGATGACGTTAAATCTGACATGTGGTCGAGTTAGTGCCTCCTACTGGTGACAATGCAGATTGCAGCTGAATGCCCCTCGTCTTACCCAATATTAAAATAACGTAAATAGCCAACTTCTGAATGTTGATTATACGTCATCCCGCCATTGTCTGAGCTTTCAAACCTCTGTTGATTGCAGATCTGGTTCAAAAGTTATAAAAGTGACATCAGGTTATGAAAATGATCAAATCTTATGTAGTTATATCCAATGCAGAAACCCCACCGACTTTTTATTAGAAAATGTATTATGACGATAATTTCCAGGTTTGCCACTGAAATTATAGCATCCTTTCAGCAGTCTGGATGAAATCATGAATTCCCGAGTGATGAAAACAGCAACTTATACAAATTAGAATACAAGTATGATTCTCTGATTTTCCCTATTTTTTTTTTTTTTGCGAAAGAAAATTCAGCAAAGTTTTACACACTGCACCTTTAAAGGCAGTGAAAACATAGTTCATGCAGCTTCTGAATAAAATGTTTCAAATGCTTATACATCGGTGTATGGTATCAGATTGGCTGTGTGTTGGCTCAGGCTGGAGCTCAGTGTGTGTGTGTGTGTGTGTGTGTGTGTGTGTGTGTGTGTGTGTGTGTGTGTGTGAGACAGTGAGGCGGATGAGGTGTGACGGTACCTGGAGGTGTCTGAAGGCGGCAGTGAGCTGGGTCATGTGCAGGCTGAGGCACCGGGACGTGCACCGGGCGCTGTGGATCTTCTCCTGAACGTCCTCCAGCTCCGGTGAGCTCCTGCGGCCGTGACTCACCGCCAAGACCGCGCACAGCAGCAGCGCACCGGCCACACGGACTGACATGATGTCGGCGCGGAGGAAGGGGGCAGATGGAGGATATGAGGGGGAATCAAAATATAGCGAATAAAAAAAATTTAATAATAATAATAATAATTCTTATTTGAGATATAGACGGCGAAGCTGCGTGGATCCTCGTCACCGTGTCGCTCTCGCGTCTCTTTCAGTTGTGGACACAAACATCCACAGTGAGCGGCGGCAGCGGAGAGTGGGGCAGCCCCGCCCACTTCACGGACACGCCCACCGCCGGTGCACTTGCGGCCACGCGGGGCCTCGGCGCTCCTCATCGTCGCGATGATTGTTATCATCATCGTCATCATCATGATTATTTATGATGTCATCTTCATCACTATCCTCCATCAATGTGACCATCATCATCATCTTCACTGATATCAATATCATAATCCTCCTTTTCTTCATGATGTCATCATCTTCATCATCTTCATCATAATCATTATCATCATCATCATATCAATATCGTCTTCTTCCTCCTTTTCTTCATGATGTCATCAACTTCATCATCTTCATCACCATTTTAATCATCGTATCATCATCATCATCACCGCCTCCACTAGAGTAATGATCACCATCCTCTTCTTCATCATGAGGTCATCATCTTCATCATCAGTATCATCACCATTGTCATACTTTTCCTCCTCCTCATCATCATCCCCATCATCATCATCATCATCATCTTCATAATGTTCTGCACTCCCATCTTGTCCTTCATCATCATCATCATCATCATCACCATCATCTTCTTTTCATCATGAGATCATCCCCTTCATCATCACCTTCTTCTTCTTCATCATCACCATCATCATCATCATCTTCATAATGTTCTGCACTCCCTTCTTGTCCTTCATCACCATCATCTTCTTTTTCATCATGAGATCATCCCTTTCATCATCATCTTCATCATCATCATCCTCATCCTCATCCTCATCATCTTCATAATGCTCTGCACTCCCTTCTTGTCCTTCATCATCCTCATCATCACCATCATCTTTACCGTCGTCTTCAGTCGGGCCATTATCTTCATCACCTCTGCCACCGTCTCCATCTCCATCTCCATCATCATCATCATCATCATCATCAATCTAATAATGGAGGCGACTCAACCATGATCCGCCATGAGGCGACAGTGAGTGACGAGAGGACATGGCCCGTCTGATGGTCGACCTGAGCGGACCGTTGTTTGAGTCCCATTAACACTTTCCTGTGACACCTCTTCAAAACAAACTCCACGTTATAGTCTGGGGGCTGTTGGAGGGGCTACGGCTGAGTCCGCGCTCAGAGCCGACTAATAAAACCACCGCTGACTCATGTGAAAGTGGGCTGAGGAACGCGTTGAGGTAAGTGTCTGTCACGCGGCCAGTTGGCATGTTAGTCGCCGCCACCGCTCGGTCCAAGTGGGGCTGGCGGGGAGTGAGGCCGAGTGGGGATGTTCGGGACAGAGGGTCGAAAAGCGTCGTTTGTTTACGTGAGACCGTGACTCGAGCGGGGAGGCGGAGTCATCTCCGCTGGCAGAGAGACTCACCTTCGCTTTGGAGACGGAGAGAGTCGAGTAAATATTTAGGACAAGAACTGGCAGGACAGATGTTGGCCCGGAGCTTTCCGTCCATCTGCCGCTCGGAATATACGCAACAGACGGCGTTGACACGCAAAGAGCCGTGGTTCTCGTCCGCATATGCCATGAACCCGCGAAACCGTCCGAGCTGCAAATCGTAGATCGTCACTCGAAGTTTTGAGTTTTCACTCCCGTCTGGTTTGTTTGTATGTTTGTTTACTTGCCGAATCAGCGCAACGCGCAGGTGCGGGTTGGGTCAGGAGGGAAAACAGTAAAGGGACATTTTAGGAACTTGCCCAAACAGGTGGTTGTCGTCCCACCTGCAGCAGTATAAGCTTCTATACAGTGAATAAGGATTTATTAAGGGTTTGTTTTCTCTTGCTTTGGCGTCTCCCGACATGTTCTCGTATTTCAGAGTATCAATTATTGGCTTTGATGAAGAAAGTCAGGCATATTTGCATGACCGATATTTATGTGTGTGTGTGTGTGTGTGATGGACCCGTCGGGCCCTTGGCAGGGCGACGCTCTCTCTGGGCGCCAATTTGCTTTTCTTTTCATTTGCAGATTATTTTCTTTGTGAGGATCAAGTGTCAGAGGAACTTCCCTCTGCCCAAGGAAATCTTGATTTCAGTCGTCAACATGCCCTGAGCTAAAGTCCCTTTAAAGCTGCATCATTTTCAATGCTCGGAGTGTGTGTTTATCTCCTTACTCGTCCTCCGCACTGATAATGTGGCCCCATGTGGCCACCGACCCTTGACGGGGCCCGGCCCTCAGATTGGGAACCAACCCGGCGATGGACATAAATACAAATGATAGTGAAAGAGTTACTTTTCATTTCTGAATAAGTGATGGGACATGAGGCCTGTGTGTGTGTGTGTGTGTGAGAGAGAGAGGGACAGAGTGTGTGTGTGTGTGTGTGTGTGTGTGTGTGTGTGTGTGTGTGTGTGTGTGTGTGTGTGTGACCCCAGATGACCTCGGCTGTCCCTAAATCAGAAAGCATAAAATCAGCTCTTCCATTTGAACACATCCATCCTCTTTCACTTCCTCACACACACACACACACACGCACGCACGCACGCACATGCTCACACACACACACACACACACACACACACAGACTCACAATGAACAAACGAGATGAGTAACGCAGCTCTTGTTACCGAGGAAAGAATCCGAATCACAGCGGAACATGAGGAGAAGTCCTCACATGTGGGCTGAGGATGTTGTGATGTTGTGATGCACCAACGGTTGAACGTGTCTGTTCCAGATCAAAGCCCCATCATTCAAGCTGAGGGGATTCTGTGTTTCCCCCCTGGATCTTCCTCCCGGACACATCGCCCCCCCCCCCCCCCCCCCCCCCCCCCCCCCCCCCCCCCCCCCCCCCCCCCCCCCCCCCCGTGTCATTGCCTCCATTGACGTCTGGAGCCGAGATTGAGTTTCGGGAATCGAGCTGATAATGGCAGCCACGCGGCCTCTGCGATGATGTCACCTCGCGCGCCGCTCCGCTTGAGACCCGACTCCCGCAGATTCCTCGCTCCTCCTCTCTCCTCAGCGGGAGCGACGGTGGGCGAGAGGCGGGTCGTGGTTCCCGCACATGATCCCGTGAGTGTGTGTAACGCGTCGCTGCCCCGATCCGAAGCCTCTTCGTCCCCGTCTCGTTCCACTGTCTGTCACAGGCCCCACGTCCTGTTATCGGTGGTGTGAGATTGGTGATGTGGTCACGGATTATTCTCCACAGCTGAAGCTGCTCACTGCTCCTGTCTGTCTGCCTGTCTGTCTGCCTGTCTGCCTGTCTGTCTGTCTGTCTGCCTGTCTGTCTGTCTGTCTGTCTGTCTGTCTGCCTGTCTGTCTGCTTGTCTGTCTGTCTGCCTGTCTGTCTGTCTGTCTGCCTGTCTGCCTGTCTGCCTGTCCGTCTGTCTGCCTGTCTGCCTGTCTGTCTGTCTGTCTGTCTGTCTGTCTGCCTGTCTGTCTGCCTGTCTGCCTGTCTGCCTGTCTGTCTGTCTGTCTGTCCGCCTGTCACTTTCAGAGAAGATGTATAAAGCTGCTGCAAATGGAAATCTTCAAATACAGTTGCTTGAGTCACTACTGCTCGTGACTCGACGTCAACAGTGGAGCTCTAACTGGAGCGGCAGTGCCACCATGTGGCAGACACCTGCAATTACAATTTCCATTTTTTTTTAGTATCCCCGGAGAGTAAATCACTGGCATCCTCTTTTAACATGTGTCCATGAAAGTTGAAAGACTTGTTCAAGTAAATGAAAGCGTCAGTTTGTATATTTTTTAAAGTTTTTTAAAGAGTCCTTACCAACTGTCGACAGATATAGATAGAAAATGTAAAAGTGCAGAAAGTAGGATCAAAACACATATAATAACAATAATAATGATAATAATGATACTAATAATAACACTGACCACAACAATAATAATAATGATAATAATAATAATAATACTTATTATTATTATTATAATGAACAAATAAATAATACATGACTCTGCCAATCAGCCCTTTCCCTTTTCACATCATCATAACAATGAGCAGCTCCTCACGCTGATCTGGGCTGACTGCCCTGTAACAGATGGACGCCATGATCTGCCCCCCCCCCCCCCCCCCCCCCCCCCCCCCCCCCCCCCCCCCCCCCCCCCCCCCGAGGCCGCCATGATCCCCCCCCCCCCCCCCCCCACACACACACACACACACACACCCACCTCCCCTCCTCCAGCCCCTCTATCACAGTGTCACGGTGTGTGACAGTTTGCTGTTCATCACCGACGGCAGACACAGACCTGCAGTTTTGTAAACAACGACAAAACAGAAATGAGCGACAATTGCTGCAGTTTTGTAGTGATTCCGTTAGTATAGTAATTATTATTATCATCATTATCGTCATCATTTTTATTATAATATACACTGTATATTCTTTCTTCCTCATCGCCACGACGACTCAGCCCATCAGCCGGACTCTCATTCCAGGAGGCTGCAGCTTATTGTTTTTCAGCACCAGCTCTGAAACAGCCCTGAACAAAGTCCTCACAAGAAGAGACCATCGCGCGAGACCCTCCTCTCTTCTCCCTCCATCGCAGCGCCGAGCTTCGAATGGACCCGTCGCAAACTGCATGGCCTCGGAGTTTGCAGCGATTTCTCTTTTTCCCAAACTCATTGGAACCACGACAAAACATTTCTTTCTGCGCGACGGCGCAAACGCTGACGCATCTGCAGAGTGAGGCCTGAAAACGTGGTTGTGTCCATGCGGGGGAGCTGAGCTCTGAGCTTCTCCCTGCGCTTCCCACCGTGACGTTCGCGTCTGAATAACAAAGTGGTGGAGAGAGTTTGGGTGCGAGGGGGAAACAGCTGCCGGGCGTGTCGGTGATGCAGAGCCGCCTCTGGTTGATTGGGGGATTTGCAGCCGAGCGTGTGGGGGAGGGTCGCTCCCTTTGTCCTTCACATCGAAGGCATTTCAAGAAGAGCTTCTATTTTGTGGCGTAGCGGAGGAAACAGACTGCGAGACCGTGGAACCAGTTCCCCAGTTGTCCTCGTGATGCATTCGCAGCTTTGCTGTAATTTGGTAGATGAGGTGAATAGATGGTCAATTCGTTTACACTATTAATAAATCATGTGCAATTATAGTCACTTACACTGCAGCGTGTGCCACTGTGAAATTGAACCATCCATAATGTGTCATATACGTCTCTTTCCAAGTAATGGGCCCTGCAGGGTGATGTTTTGCTATATTCTTATTCTTATTCTTATTCTTATTCTTATTCTTATTCTTATTCTTGATAATAATATTAATAATAATGATATTAATATTAACAATTAACACAGAGAGTGCGCTCATTCTGTGGGATGGAGACGTTCATGTAGATGCACATACTGTTTGTGGACCTAGATCCTGCCCCACTGCGCTTTGAATATTTCAAATGGATCCTGCACATTCTGATACACCTGTGCGGTGTGTGTGTGTGTGTGTGTGTGTGTGTGTGTGTGTGTGTGTGTGATTGCACTAACAGCGTGTAGGTGGAGGTACGTTCAGAAAGAGAGGAGAAAAATTCACAAAAGTCCAGTACTTTCCTTTGTCGTGTGTCGATGTGTGAACTTGGACCCGTCAGCCAATTACACACTGATTGAAATAACAACCCACTCCACCCCCCCCCCCCTCCCCCCCCCCCCCCCCCCCCCCCCCCCCCCCCCCCCCCCCTCTGATTGCAGGTTTGAAGAAGCAGAGAAGCAGAGAGGTCGAGTCCTGATTGCACTGCTGTTTGTTTGTGCCTCAGTCTGTGTGATTGTATTCATATACAGGGGTGTGTGTGTGTGTGTGTGTGTGTGTGTGTGTGTGTGTGTGTGTGTGTGTGTGTGTTGAGCATACGTACTCATGGATAGTGGTGTAAATGTAAAGTTCCGCTTCTTTTCATTTGGTCGGCGCGGCCGTGAAATTGAGACGCGGCGCGAGGGGGAGGAAAAGCTCTCGAAGCCAAAAGGTCGACCCCTAAATCGGCGCCACACGTGTTTCTGTCGTCCGACGTCTCACATCGTTCATATCGAGTCTATTGGCCCACAGAAAAGTCTCACGTGTTTTTAATAGGCATCATGGATGTGTTTCTTTTTTTGTGTTGTTGTGCTTGAGTCTGTTTGTATGTGTGTCGGCTTTAGGTAGTTGCATGTGAGAAGTACGTGGGTGACAGATACGTGTTGGGTATTTAGGCCGGCAACTGAAAACTGTGCCATCGCTTTTTCCTCTGTGTGTGTGTGTGCGTGTGTGTGTGTGTGTGTGTGTGTGTGTGTGTGTTTCTGTGCTGGTGAGTCGTGTCTGGAGATCATGCTGTGAGGACTGACGGGTTAAACATACAAAGAGAAAGAGTGAGAATCCACAGTGTGTAGGCAAAACCTCTCAGCACGCCTCGCTGTGAGGCAGTGTGTGTGTGTGTGTGTGTGTGAGTGAGGGAAAGAGACAGATATTTTCCTGTGCATGAAAACTCAATGTATAACCCAGATATCCATAGCAACAGTTTGGTAAAAGAGTCACTAAGCAGCAGTTTGATGAATTCAGTTTCAACAAAAGGCAAATATAAATAATAAATGACCCATTTTATTGACTCAAAACTGAATGATAATCATAATAATGATGATAATAATAATGATGATGATGATAATTACATACATCTTCTAGGGAGATGAACAATATCGCTTTCAGCCAACAGGGGGCATCCAAGACAGTCTGTAATCCAGATATACTACATGAACCCATTGGCCCTGTGTATGAACTTAAAAATGAAAACAAAACAAAAAATACAGAAATGAAACAAAGAAATCATTTTTATCGTTATGAGACAAAAAAAAAGGATGATTCATTCAGCTCCTCCTCAGGGACCTTGTGCTCCCGGTGGTGATGGAAGGACCATGGGATATTAAAGGTCAGGATCTGTGGGTGATGACATGTAATGGAGTGAAGCTGCTGCTAAAGACAAAAAGACGAAACTGGGACGAGTGGATTCTCTTCCAGTGTTCGTTCAGAGGGAAACAGACGAGAGGGGTGTCGGACATTTGCCAGATCAGGTCACGAGTGCGAGACTCTGACAGTCATGACCTTTATCTCAGTCACATTCTGACACCACACATAAAAACGTGTAATTACACTCGCCACTTATCGCCCGCAGGCGCGGCTGTGAGACGTCAGCTGCAGCGAAGGTCAAAGAAATCCGACCTGCATCGCGTAAACACCACTCTGATGATGATGGTGGTCTTTAATAGCTTTCAAACAGGATGTACACTAAGCTATGAACCCCCCCCCCCCCAAAAAAATAGATAAATAAATAAAAAAATAAAAAAATACATAGAGGCCAAACAGGGGTACTGCAACTTAGGTGTTTACTCTGGGTTTGGACCAAGCTGCAATAGGAAGTGGAAAAACGTGTAGTTCTCGGGTCGGCCACTTGAGGCCGGCTCCAAAAGCGAGTCGATCCCCACAGACTCGCATGTTAAAATGGTTCAGCTTTAGAGGATTAAACTTGGTTAAAGTCTGGTGCAAAACTTTTTTTTTTTTTACCAATTATTTTTCTCCTGCTCATTTTTCTTCTATCAAGATTGGAAATTGTGCAGAATCGAGGGGCGTGGCCTCCCGAGTGACACCTGGGCCGACCTTCTGCGGATGCTGCTGCGGCACCATGGATGAGCCACACTTCTTCCCGTGCTCCGCCTCTTTGACCCATTCTTGGATGAACCAGGAAGTAGGAGAAGTTAGGCATGGAGCCAAGCAGCCCCCCCCCCCGC
>JAFBJT010110386.1:5838-16368 GCA_016785325.1 Chascanopsetta lugubris
ATCTCTCTCGCTCTCTCTCTCTCTCTCTCTCTCTCTCTCTCTCTCTCTCTCTCTCTCTCTCTCTCTCTCTCCGTGCATGATGTCAGCAGCGTCTCTCATGTTCACAACTGTGTCGACAGCAAACAGCAGAGAGACGACTCTCTTCTATTTAGCCACTTAATTATTCAAGTGCTTCTGTTTGTGCTCTGGAGGAGCTCTTCAGATGTGATGTTTGAAGTGAGCAGCAGTGTGTGTGTGTGTGTGTGTGTGTGTGTGTGTGTGTGTGTGTGTGTGTGTGTGTGTGTGTGTTTACCTTTTATGTGAGCTACCGTTTCAAATGTGAAAGACTCACCCTATATTATTATTGTTATTATTATTATTGTTGTTGTTATTGTTGTTGTTGTTGTTATTGTTGTTATTATTATTATTGTTGTTATTGTTGTTATTGTTATTGTTGTTATTGTTGTTGTTATTGTTGTTGTTGTTATTGTTATGTAAACGCCCCTAAAGGAGCCACTGTTTTAAAATGAGACAGTAAACAGTAAATGATCCCACTCACCTCGGATGAGTCAGCGCCTCTGGAGAACCATGACTCATCAAATCACTGTGGGGAAACAGCCAATGAGAGAGCTGCAGCCTCACCCGGATACTTCACTGTGAACGTTCATCTCTTTATTCTCTTATTTAAAGGTTTGGTACGCGAGGTTTTCCTCCAACCAATCAGGAGACGGCCCTCGTCCAAACTGTGGCCCGGGGGCCAAATGTGGCCCGTGAGGTTTTTATTGGTCCGCAGCAAATGAAAAATTTAAAAAAACATATACTGGAATGTGGCCCACAGGTGAAACTTGACTGTATTGTACTTCTTAGTTTTAACACAAGGCGGAGCCACTTCTTCACTGATTAAATATTTCTGTGTTTTATTTAATTTTTTTTTCGAAATTTTACACCTTTAACATGAAAGGTGCAGTGTGTAAGATTTCTGTCATTTTTGTCACTTCTAGAAATATTACAAAACAATTGCATTCTGATATTTTCATGAATTTCTAAACTAATAAATGTTTTTTTCTAACATGAGCCCTTTAATGTGTATTCGCACGAGGAGCGAGTCCTCTCCACGGGGGCGGCCATGTTTTCACAGCAGTAAAAGTGGACGTACTAAACATCCGTTGAGTTGTAATGACGACTGAAGTCGACCTCAGCTTTCACTCGTTGTATCACCCACAGGGCTTTACAACATCACCTCTAGAGGTCACCACATCTTACACGCTGCACCTTTAACCTGAATTCTTGCTCAGACTTTTGTACATTTTTTCTGTACGTGACCCTTTAAAAAAAAAAAAGAAAAAAAAAATGAGAACACCCTGATTTAACCCCACGTGTGACCTAATGCAAACACTATTTTACTTTGCTTCATGTGATCTCTCTTTGTCGGTTGTGTTCTGAGGAATCTGTGGACAGCGGAGCTGTGTGAGGTTCGAGTGGTCCGGCGCTCGCTGTGCTTCTCGCCGCCAAGTCCATCACCTCTGTCAGAAACGCGTGAATCTCCATCTAAACGATAACGTCCAAAAAAAACCCAACAACAAACGAAGCCGATTCGGACTCTGGGGGCAGCGTGGCTCCGCCCCCAGGGTTCAGGCCTCTCTCGTCTCTCTGCGTCTCTTCATCGCCGCCTGTTTTCCCGCCTCTCTGCTCCGCGGTGGGTTTGCCGGCGCCGATTGACCCACGATTGACGACCTCGGAGCAACTCCCAGTCGATCTCGCTCAGCCTTCGCCTCGGCCGCCGCTCCCGTCCAAACATCGGAATTACACGCCACCGCCGCTCATCCTTAAAAAAAAATAGATCCACGGCGGCGTCACGGCCGAGGCGGAGGGAGGAAAGTTCCCCAGCAAATAAAGTTTCAATTGAAGGGAATGAAAACTCCGCTTTCAGTCGCTCTTCACCGCGCCGTGGCTTATTCAAGGAGTGTGACTCCGAGCCGAGCGGGACCCAGACGGACGAGGACGCGCGAGGACGCGCGAGGACGAGAATCCGCTCAGATCTCTGTTACAGGCAGAAAGAGAGAAAAACGCTGAAGAGTCAGAGCACAACATGGAGTCAGGGCCAAACAGCCAATCAGTGCGCAAGGGAAGAACAGTGCTCAGCAAATGATTTCAGAGTGAAAGAGAAATGAATGAAATGAAAATGAAAAGAAATGGATTTGGCTGAAATGATTTGGATCCATATGGTCAGAAATGTCATGTTAAATATTTATGTTTTATTTATTTATTTATTTTTTTTGAGAAGGGACAAAACCAGGGGTGTTAAACTCATTTTAGGTCAGGGGCCACACACGTCGCTGATTTGATCTCAAGTGGGCGGGGCCACAAACAAAACCATAGCATAAAGACCAGTGAACGTCAAATGTTCACTTTGTTACTTTCTGAAAATGTTCACATTTATGGAAACTGTGTTTTTTACAAAACATCATGAACGACCTGCCGCAGGAACGTGACGACGCTGGTCTGAACACAAACCTGTGTAAAGTGTTGTTCTCATTGTTCTCATTGATCCATGTGCACAAAATCAATTCATGGGAATCAGATCAATTCATGGGAATAGTGCTAGAAAGAGCTAGCCACTAGATGTCACTATATTCTACACTTGGGGCGTCCAAACTGTGGCCCGGGGGCCAACTGTGGCCCGGGGGCCCATTTTCTATTGGCCCACAGCCAACGAAAAAAAAGTAATAATGGAATGCGGCCCACACATGAAACTTCGACTGTATTGCGCTTCTTAGTTTTAACACTAGGTGGAGCTACGTCTTCTCTGACCCAACCCATTATCGGTCATAATCTCAAAGTCATGTTTACGGGCTTTATTTAAATTTCTACGTTTGTAAAATCACTACAGTTTGGATGAGTCCGTCGGAACCGTGGTCCATTTTTTTGGCCAGAAGCAAATCAAAAAAATTAATAATGGAATGTGGCCCACACATGAAACTTCGACTGTATTGTACAAGCCCGGCGCCAGACCCGCGACCCGACCCACGCTCGTGATTGGACACATAAAGACAACGATCCCTCATATTTACGGGTTTCATTTAAATTTGTACATTTCTAAAAGAAATATATATATATTTTTTTAAATTCAGACGAATGTTGGAATTGTCCGTTTGAGTCACGGTTGACTCACACTCACTGCATCAAAGGTCGTCGTGACAACAGGGAGACGTGGACCCTGTCAGGAATCACAGTCTCGGCAGAGACGCCGCACATAATTAGTGCCGCGTTTGTGCTTAGTCGTCATTTTCTGGATTTAATGCGCCGCCGATCCATCATTTTGGTGTGTTTGTGTGTGTGTGTGTGTGTGTGTGTGTGTGTGTGTGTGTGTGTGTGTGTTTCCCCGTGTACTGACAGACAACCTGAAATTTTTTTTTGAGCAATTTATATGCAAAGCAGATGGGAGAGACAACGGCAGCTGGAAACACGGGACACGGAGGAGATCTAATTGGACAGAAGGTTGTTGGCTCGCCGGCTTCACTGCGGCGAACCTGAGATCTGTCGGACGTGCGCACGCACGTGCACACGTACGTATGCGCGTAGGTACGACTGAGGCGGCGGGAGATCACGTGGGATCTCTGGAGGGGGAACATGAGGGGCTTTTCATCAGAGCTGAGCAGACGAGGTGAAAATCCTTTTTGCCGAGGAAGAGGAGGAGGAGGAGGAGGAAGAGGAAGAGGGGGAGGAGCTTAAACATAGAGCAGAGTGCACAGGGTTTATACGCGGATGTGAGAACAGGATCATATAGGTGTGTGTTTGTGTGTTCGGAGCCCACGAGGGTTTAATCCCCGCGCGCTTCCTTTGTCTCTGTCTCTCTGACTCCGCCCACAGAGGCATGTTTCCATTGGTCCCAGCGCCTTCTTTAAAGGCTCTTTATTCTGGCTTCATTTGAGGTCCCGCCCCCACACGGGAAGACATTTTGTTACTTGGAGAATTCTCTCCTCTCCTGTCATCACAGAGCCGTGGTCATTGTGGTTCCCTCTCCTTGTGAGAACGTAAACAAACACTGTGTTTTATTGCTGTCATTCTGGGAGGATCCAAGACAAAACAAAGCCACCCCGGTTCCTCCCATTCTCAACGAGCGGAGCGTCGGGGGGGGGGGGGGGGGCCCCCCGGGGGGGGTCAGGGAGCAGCGCTGTGGTCACTCAGGCCCTGGCCGGAGCAGGATGTCGGACGTAACACTGCTGCAGGGCAGCGGCTGGAAATAGGACTTGGAAAGAGTGAAGAGTTGAAGCCTTGATGTCTGGCTCCGGCTCCTCAGGGACGGAAAAGAGGAGGCCGCACACACACACACATACAAACACACACACGGGCGCACACACACACACACACACACACACACTCTGTCAGACAGCCGACAGGAGCTCGGTAGCTGTAACTTCATTGCAGCGGGTCAATAACAATAGTCGGAGGCAGGAGGAAGAGGAAACTAATCAGTGACTGTGGCAGTTTGTTTGGCAGCCATGTTTTGTCCAATGAATACGGGGATGGTGGACGTGGGAAGCGGCTCCACACACTCTGGGCCAGGATTTGATCAGAAGTAGCGGTTAGTCACCCGCTCCCCTTTAAAGGTGCAGTGTGTACGATTTTGGTCATTCTGAAAATATTACAAAATAGTCACATACTGACATTTTCATGAATTTATTATGAGCTAAATATCTCTTTGAGGATCGGGTCCTCTCTATGGGGGCTGCCATGTTTTTACAGTAGTAAAACTGGACGTACCAAACGGACTTTTTTTTCCACCTCTAGATGTCACCCAATCTTACACACTGTCCCTTGTATAGGCAGTTCTCACCTTGCATGTTGTTGTTGGCTGCGTCCAGGACGGGCAGAGAGAGAGAGTGTGTGTGTGTGTGTGTAACTTAATTTGAAATACTTTATTAAGATACTACAGATCTGAGTCATTGGTAGAAATGTAATCAGCATATCCAGCAACATATGAGGCTTATTTAATATTACATACAATACATATTAATATGAAAAGTTCAAACATGTTCCTATTTTATGTTATTGTCATTTTTACTGAAGTTTACTATACTTAGATATATACTATATACTATAATATATATTGAACTATATACAAATAATGTCCACTACATTATATTGTGAATTAAGAATTAAGAAAAAAAAAAAAGTAACATTTCGGTGATTATAAATTCCAAAAAATGTCATGTAATTGTTTTGTCCAATTTTTTAGAAGTGACAAAAAAGTCCAAAATCGTACACACTGCACCTTTAAAGGGATGATGTTCTGATTGCAAGCGTAATGCTGGGCTCTGGTGCAGGTGAGGGCTACGTATGAGAGTATCACTGTAATGCTGAGGTGCAGAAATACTCAAAGCAACTCCCTCAGATTTCAACAAAAATATAGAACAAAGTGCAGGCGACTTTTTAAAGGTGCAGTGTGGGATTTTTAGTGCCATCTGGTGGTGAGGCTTAAGTAGTACAACTAACTGCGTGTGCTCCGGCTCAGTTCCTCCCTCTCTGAGCGACGGTGGCCCCACGACTTCAACATCTTGCCAGTTGGCTAGTTTCATTTTCAGTGTTGTCGTTTCCAAATGGCACCGTACCTCTTCAGCAGGACAGTTCTGCGTCAGTCCTTTTTTCTCATCAGAGTTCTCCAACGTGGGGAAGCTTTCCCGCTGCGTGGGCCCGTGATTTCTTCCTCCGTCGGTTGTCCCTGTGCAGCGGCATACCGGTGGTCCTGCATTGTGATTTATTCCCGAGGGAATCCTCGAACGAATTACAACGGGCTCCCGAAAAACAACCACTGCACATGCGCGGAAACTCAGAGACGCGGTCGCTAAAGTCTTATGTCCCTGAACGTCTCTTGTACTGTCATGGCGTCCAGACTGGAAAATAGTTTTATGGTGGTCATCCATGACACATGTATTTTTTAAATGTTTATTTTACTTATTTGAGAAACACTTTGGTTTATGTCTTGGCTTCATTACACATGTGATAGAACATAGTTTTGAACCATCCAATAATCACAGAAGATAATCACTGAAAAAATCCCACACTGAACCTTTAGTTAATAATAAAAAGAGATTGAACAAATTGTTATTATTATTCATTTCCTTGCTGTTCTAGCTCTACTTTCCAAAGGCACTGACTTTAAACTTTTAATTGAGTAGGAAAATGTTATACTCATTTATTTATTCTTGTGTGGTTTCTGACTATTGAAAGGGGCAGTGTGTAAGATGTCAGTCATTTTTGTCACTTCCAAAAATATTACAAAACAATTATTTACCAACATCTTTGTGAATCTGGAACCACTTCAATGTTTTCTGTATTTCCCCATTACCCTTAAATGAGGCCATCAATGTATTTACATGAGGAGCAGGTCCTCTCTATGGAGACTGCCATGTTTTTACAATAAAGTAAGTCAATAAGTAAGTAAGTAAATGGAAGTAAGTACGTAAGTAAATGGAAGTATTCAACATCTTTTGAGTTTTAATGACAACTGAAGTCTGCTACATGTTCAGAAAGGTGAGGGGGAGGTGATGGATACAAGGGGCGACGTCTCACGCCTTTAACTCAAGATTTTGGAGGGTTCGGCGGAGGCGCTCTCGGCTCGGCCTTACGTAAGCGAGCGCTGCTCGTGGCGTGTGTGCATGCGCCGCGTGTTGTGGACGTACGTGTGAAAGGAAGCGACAGTGTCCCCGTATTCCCAGTGTGAGGGGAAGCAGCACTGCCACACTTTGATGTTGTGCAGCACACGTTATCGGCCCGTGGACGCCCCCCCCCCCCCCCCCCCCCCCCCCCCCCCCCCCCCCCCCCCCCCCCCCCCCCCCCCCCCCCCCCCCCCCCCCCCCCCCCCCCCCCCCCCCGTGCTGTGTGTTTACCGGGCCCCTCTCTCTGGATGTGTGGCTCCCACTGTCACTCTGACAACATGTGGATAAAGCTGTCACCGACACATCCTCTCGCAGGAAGGGCATCCAGGTTCAGGCCGGCCGCGCAACGCTCCGGCCCCGCTCCCTTATCAATGATGAAACTAATCCTTTAACCCCCCCCCCCCACACACACACACACACATGGCCTCGCGGACCCCTGCGCCGCCCAAGCAGTGTGAGAAAGGGACCTCGGAGAGCAGAGGGCAAGGGACGAGGAAGAGCGGGGAGGAGGGGGGTGTTGGAAAATGGAAAGGGGCAAAAAAAATGGACGGAGGGGTGAAATGGCACGGAGACGTGGAAGAAGGGGCTCGGTCCGGACAGTGTGAGAGCAAAGAGCTGATGACGAGAGTTTGTGCGCGGACACCGAGGAGCCAGCAGCTGCGGTGACCCTGACAGTCTAATCAGTGAGCAGATAAGTCAGCTGTGCTCCGTTTGTGGGAAAATAAGGCTCCCTGAGATGTGTGCGCGACCCGGGGTTAAGTGTCTCACACCAGAGCCAGGGACACAACACATGGACACACACACACGCACACACACACGCAACACACGTATACGTAACACTGTGGAGTACACGAGAGAGGCGGAGGTTAGGGTCCTGTACTGTTGGAGACATCGTGACAGTGATAGAGGCGTCAACAGAAAGGAAACCTCTCCTTGAGAAAATAGACTTTTTATCTGGGGGGCAGTTAAAGAGCGGACTCGGTCAGCAGCATAGGGAGCAGACAGGATGTTGTTGTGATGAGGGGCAGGGTGATGTTCCCCGGCGTGACTCCGGTCACATTCACTGGAACAACATCAGTTCAGAGCACGTTGCGGAGGTTCACATGCGACGGTCTCTTAGGTAAGACTTTCACACTGGGCGTGAAATGCGGCTCACGCTGACGGAGGATATCGAGGACGGTGCAAAGTTTGAGTCGGTCCGATGAGACGAGACACACGCACATAGTTGCCGAGAGAGCGTCCTCGTTGTCACGGACGTCGAACGCTCTAAACTTTGAGCAATTTGATTCTCGGGAGGAGAGAAAGGAAAAAAGGACAGATTTGCTCATTTGTCAAAATGTTACCGATGCCTCCGGAGGTCAGATCCCACCCCGGCAAAATGAGCTTTATCTTCCTAATATCACCCACAAGGAGCGCGAGCTGGAGAGACATTATCAGAATACAAATAAATCAATACATATGTGACTATAAAAAGAAAGAGAGAAAGAATGAATGACAAAAACAATAACAATAATAATGATATATCATGTTAAAAAAACATATTTGATCTATACCTGTTCCCAAGGTGTTTTTAACAGCCAATCCTCCTTATATGTTAACAAATCTTTTTCACTGTAGCTAAGAACAAGTAGATAAACACAAGTGTCACTGATCACATGAGTGACAGCTCTGTCGCTAAACATAACAGATAAATCACCATCAATAACACATTTGTGTTATTTGCGGTTGTGTGCATAAATATAAAACTTCTCCAGTCTCCCTTGCGTATTCTTTAGCGCTGCCATCGTCACCAAATACATTAAGCTGACCGTGAGATTTTCTTTCGCCCAACAGATAAAAAAAAAGATCCCAATCTCACACACGTTGCCTTTAAACTAGACGAAAACGGCCGCCGATAAACGGCCAACGACTGAATGTGAACGTGTGAGCAGAGAGGCGCAGACCTGTAGAAACATCGACACTCAAACCAAAGATGGAGCAGCAAAGTGCGTTGGGTGACAGTCGGAGGGGCCGACTGGTAACCAGGTGCGTCCTCTGTGCTTCATCAGTCCTCTGCTCGGAATGTGAAGCTGCTTCGCCGATGGAAAAATTATCCCCTTGGTGACCATTTCATCATCGGTTGGTCAGATTCAGAGAGAGACGGGGAGCGTTCGGACGCGCCGAGGCTCCACGGATCAATCCCGTGACCCGAAAGGCAGCTGTTATCAGCGTGGATTATCAACGCGAGTTGTGTGGCCTGCGCGCGAGATTTATCGGATCACCGAGCGCATCACAGGGCACATCATCACAGCGGTGAGCCGGCCGGCCCCTTCTTTCCGAGGGCTTTAGTCTTCTTCATCGATGGCTTAGTGTGACATCTTCTGTCATAGTCAGCAGCTCCCCTAAGCTTCCTCACTGATCCCATTTCAGACACAATGTTCCACACACACACACACACACACACACACACACACACACAGGTGGGCTCTTCCTCCTCTTCATCTCCATTACAGGGAACGTGGACCGACTTTATATCATTTAACGATCTGAATTCGAAGAGAGAGGGAAACGTCCGTCAGATGAAGATCATGACACTGAAGATGGTGATGATGATGATGATGATGATGATGATGATGATGATGATGATGATGATGATGTAAATGACGACAATGTCCTTCTATCTTGGCATCTTCATCATCGGCATCATCATCAATTACATCATCATCACCACCACCACCATCTTCAGTCTCACAATCTTCATCTATTATCATCGCTAACATTATCATCATTAACATCATCATCATCATCAATGCAGATGAAGAGTATGATGATGATGATGATGATGATGATGATGATGATGATGATGATGATCATTGTGGCGGAAGACAGTGTTCTATCTTGGCGTCACCATCATCGGCATCATCATCATCATCATCATCATCATCACCACCATCATCATCATCATCATCATCACCACCATCATTGGCATCATCATCATCATCATCACCACCACCACCACCACCATCTTCAGTGTCACAATCTTCATCTGTTGTCACGGTGACCGACACCGTCTTCATTGACAGACATGGTGATGGTGATGGAGTCGATGGAGATAATGGTGCTGAAGATGGTGGCGGAGGTGATGGTGATCAACAACATTGAGCCTCCTCCGCCCCAGAGAACAGGCTGCAGTGCGCAACAGTGCCGCGCGTGAACAATACACACCGACGTGGCGTCGGACGACTGACTTGCCGCCGATAGTTCCCACTCTTTCGACGTGGAAATGGTCGCACGTGGTTTTTACGTGGCTTCCTCTTCCTCTTCCCGTCTTCCGCGTCTGCACACGAGATGAGCAAGGTGGGGCGTAATCCCCCTCTGAAATGGTGAGACGGGACGCCATGGCGCTTGTGCGAGGGTGAGCGAGCGAGAGGCTGAGCGCGTTGTTTGTGCGTTTGTCGCAGCCGCCGGCTGCGGGGGCCGGACGTGCGGGAACAGCAAGTGCTCAAAGTGTAAGTCACTAACACGGGGGAAGCGTCTGAAGAGGATAATCCAAGAACGCTTTGTCTGGGCGAGCTCATGACCCTCTCCTCGGTGGACAAAGTCTCTCACACACACACACACACACACACATACACACACTTACATACAGACACCCCCGTGCATACAGTGCACACACACACACACACGGGCACGCTGGGGCTGAACGGAGGCCCCCCGCTTCCTGGGTCCTCCAGGCAGCTAATTACTGAGCCCTTCCACACCAACAAAGGAGGAGACACTCCGCATTCAAACATATTAATCCCCCCATTTACTGGGGCGGCTGCAGAGGGAGCGAGCGGGAGTTTTGTGTTGCCCTCTGCATCTGTGCGTGTGTGTGTGTGTGTGTGTGTGTGTGTGTGTGTGTGTGTGTGTG
>JAFBJT010110386.1:17453-34655 GCA_016785325.1 Chascanopsetta lugubris
AACGGGATCAGCGAGGGCGTGTCGATATTATTACATTTAAACTCAAAAATAACAATAAAGCAAAACAGAGTGTGATATTTCATCAGGGACGGATCTGTCAAATCCCCAGTCCAAACACAGGTGTGGATTCAAAATGGTGGGTGCAGAAAAAATAAAATAAACAAAAGATATTATATCATTCGTAGAACTGATCATTTTGTTTTTATATGTATATATTTGTCGGATACTTGGGATTTTCTTTAAATGTAGAATGAAGCCTTAATAGTGACATGTAGGCAGACAAACCTTTGGCTTCATTAAAGGTGCAGTGTGGAGCATCTAAGGGGATCTATGAGCATCATCATCATAGTTATGTGTCAAATGGTCTTTGAAAGTATTACAGTACTTTTGCTTCAGTGGAATGAGCCTTTAACTCTGCATTGGACCGGGTCCACCACATGAAGGCAGCCATTTTTTTTTTTTTTTTACAATAGCCGAGAAGGGAAAACTTTTGCCATTGAAAAATATTTGAAAGTAAACACAGCATAAATAAAAAAATCTAAAATCTATTATAATTATATTTATAATATTTATACATTATAATATCTAGTGTTTCTGATTAGAAGAAAATCTAAGTGGACAAAAAGAAGAAAACAGCCAAAAGTTAATGCACCTGTTTTAATGTGTGACTCATATTTGCTCGGTGATCATAAAAACAGCGCGTGCTGCTGCTGCTGCTGCTGCTGCAGCTGTTGCTGCTGCTGCTGCTGTTGTTGTTGTTGTTGTTTTCATGATTACTATTATTTTGAAATTCAAGATGAGCCAGTGAGCAGAGATGATGCGCAGCTCCAGGTGGTGGCCAGACACTGGCAAATTGTTTTGTCATGCTTCATCCACTGCTCCCAGCCAGGTTATCAGGCCGGTTGCCGTGGCAACACCCATCAGTGACAGCACAGCCCCAAAGGTGGGTCGCGGAAACCCCGAAACGCCATCGACCGCACACGAGCTCATTCGCTGCAATAATCTTGACTTTAAGTGCGGCTTGTAATTCCCAACTCTTCAGATGTGACCCCCCCCCCCGCCCCCCCCCCCCCCCCTTCCCCCCTCGCTTCAGAAATCAGTCATTTTTGATCAAAAAAAATGTGATATTCCAAAATACACGCAAGTTATGAATGAACAACTTCCCGTCATATAGCGAGCTTGACCGGAAGTACACTTTTTCTCACCAACCGTTACTCCGATTACAATGAAACTTTATGTTAAGGTTCGGATAACTACCCAAAGGCAATTTGAACATTTACATACATGAAAAGATATAAAGTACTATTTAACAGATTATTAACAGATTGAATTGACTGCAAAGAGAGATATTACCAAGCTGTCTGGAATACAGCGAGCAAAACAGTCCCACTTTGGGAAAACATATGTGGTGATGTCACTTTACAACTTGTGTCACAACTGGGAACCTCCTGGACTTACGAGACGCAAGGGTCTCCGGGCTCGACTTGCTGAGGGAGGGACCCTGGGCTCGGACCCTGTGCTCACCTGCTCCTGTTTCTTCTTGTGTTTGTCTACATCTTAAGAGTTTAGCGCGCATGCTCCATGTCTTCTTCCCTACTTTCGGTGTCTTTCTGTGGCAGTGTTACGGCGCCGCTCAGGCCTGGAGGCCACACTGCAGCATTCTCAGTCATTCTCACGAATGCCCCCTGGACGGGATTTCTTTTCAAAACAAATCAGAAAAAAGATAGCCCTCGTCTCTGCGGGGACGGGGCCTTTGGCTGCAGGGGTAAACCAGAGGCTGACCACTGAAATGGGCTGAGATAGACTCAACGGGAGCTCGCCGGAGTCAGACCGGCCAAATTGTCACTCTTGGCTGTATTTCCATGCTGCCGTTATGTGACAGGAATGTCGGGAAAATGCAGCATGTTTGTTGGCAGGGGCATTTGCACAACAAACACCAGTCTCAATCTGCTCGCCGCATTTCCTTCACTGGACTGACTGCTGGACCCAGAAGGAGAATGTAAACAGATCTGTGTGGGATGTCAGCTTTCCTCATTATTAGCAGATAAAGATAGCATCCGAAGAATGTGTTCCCCAGAGGCTCCCTGCGCAGCCAGGACCAGGATGTCCCCCTTAGAGCAAACCCAAGCGTTGACCCCTAGGGCGCACGTAAAGAGTGACCCGCCAACGATGAGCTCGGCTCCTCGCGCAGCCTCCCTCTCGCACCCTGATAAGAACCGCCATTGTCCAGTCTTTTCAGAAGCACCCTCGACCAGCGCTCCCCCTGCCAACCTCTGACCCTCCGTCGGCACAGACTGCAGAGCTCCAGAGGTTCACAGGCCTCTTCTGTACACGGCACAGCGACCCACCCTGTGAACGAGCCCCTTGCCCTCCGCACAGAATCAACTCTTTGTACGTTTGATTTGTTATGGTTTTTACCTCTCTCACACTTTCCACCCTCACAGCGCCGGCACTGTGAGGAATTCTCGCTCCAAACGTACGCCCCCGTTTCCAACTTCTACGTATCCTCATGCTCCCCCCCGTTCCCTCTCTCTGTGATCAGAGTCCTGTTACTGTAAATGGAGACTGTTGATGTGCTCGCGCGAAGAAACACATCCAGAGGCCAGTGAGTTCAACATGCTGGTCATCCCCTCGCTGACACCACTTCCCTTCAGTGACCCAAGTTAATTAATAGGCGTTGACTTTCGCTTCTCCCACAAAGCAACAATTTGGAGTGTGTGGGGAGGTTGTTTCCCTTCCCGTTAGACAGCTGGCTAAATCCTCCTTATCACAGCAAACCAGCACATTCAGGACGCCGTTTAAGAGTTGTTGTCTTTGAGATTTAGACTCGCCCAGTTACGGGTTTCTTTTTTCATTATTCCTAACCTTAAGCCTTACCCTTGATTTTGTCTCATAACCGCCCGTTACCAGCATCCGTTTCCCCATCTCTCAAACACTCATCGTCACTGTTTATGTCCCATTTGGCTCCACAAGTCCCGCTCTCACTCCCTTGCCCTCCGTGTGGGAGGGTCCCTCGGCCTAGAATAGCAGTGAGTGTTGTGGAGGTCCGGAGGCCAGAGCCGCTCAGAGAGCAGCGCTGTTGCAAAGGCCGTAGGATGGGCCTCCTCCGGGAGTCGCGTTTGTCTTGGCCCAACATTCCCAGCCTCTTCCAGCACCCCTGTGGTCAGCCTGTGGGTGTGGAGGCAGACTGTCACATTCCCGCCAGCCCATGGACACAAGCGTCCCGCTCCGCTCCCCTCAGCTCGTTCCCAGCGCTCCGTCAGCAGTGTTTCCCGGGTCAAACAGGCTCGGAAGGGTTGCGAGAGTCGCAGAATGTAACCAACCGACCAAGATTTACGACCCGGCTCCTTATCTCCCAGCCTGGGCAAGATAAAAAGCCTATCAGGCCTACTCCTATCATGTTTTCACAGAACTATTGTCTGTGAAGCTACAAAGGGCAGCTGCCGTCAGAGGATCAGACACACATGCACGCCCGCACACACACACACACACACATTCCAGTCCCTTGATTTCAAATTGTGCTGAGTTAATAACCACGTTAATAGTTTGCTCTGCAGAGACGCGACGAGTGCTAGAATGTTGGCCTTGCCCCGTAAACCACTCTATCCTTCGAGCTGTTGAATCTTGAAAACCCAGATCAAGCTCGAGCGGCCAAGGTGTGTGATGTGCACACGCCGTCTGCCAGCGTAGCGGCGATCTAAACCATCTCTCCCTGTTTCATAAGGAGCACCTGTGTTGGGAGACTTAACATTCCACATACTTATCTGACCAAAAAAAGGCCTTTGTGCATAGCACACATGTACTGAATAAACTGTACTGGACCATGAAGGCACACATTCACCAGAGTGGTCATAATAATGTCTCAGCTGGAAACTGAGCCGCGGTATCTCCCGAAAGCAATTTGGAGTTATTTATGCGTCTTAGTTCCAATCGCTTCAGTATCGGCCGTGTTCTACAAAAAAAGTGTCCACTGAACATGCGAGCGGGCACAAGTGAACCGTTTCCTTTGAATTCCTGCATCATGTAATCCTCCCCTGCGTTCGTGGTCAACGGGGAAACGTCTCCTCTCGCACCGCTCACATTTCTTTCGACATAGTTGCGGACTGGAAACGACAAGCCTCCGGCTCCATGCGCTGCTGAAAATAAAGCTCTAGACTGTCTCCCACTCTCTTTTCCTGTTTTCTGCACAGACAGATGTGCCATACAGGACCCCCCCCCCCCCCCCCCCCCCCCCCCCCACACACACACACACACTTACAAACCCACACACACACTCCAGCAAACACACCCTTTGACCTGTGCGAAGGATCTAGACAGACGTCCGTTCCTCCTGAAGACCCAAGTATTTATTTATCTGCTCTCCTAGAGACAAGCTCTTAAACCGAACATTAAGTTAGACGCTGTATGTGCGAGGAGGGTAATAAGTACATAGCGTGGGGCAGTGTGTGCAAACCGGCGGCCACATCCGGCTCGCCGGAGCTTTCACTCTTGCCCCCGTGAACATTATGGAATCGAAGAAAACCTGATGTGGCGAACACAGAGTGACCTCGCTCACGGTGCCGTAAAAATATCACACCCAGGAAACCAAGGACAGGCCGGGGAAACGCACAAAACATGTCCCACGCTGCCCAAAGCACCCGTAATCCACTGCCCCCAAAGCATGCTAGGAAGGGGGGGGGGGGGGGGGGGGGGGGTTGTTTTGGCAATTTGGACAAACTTAGTTTTCCCAGCATGCATTTGGGGCAGTTTCCTGGGTGTGACATTATTTTATTTTTATATTTTTTTATTTTTTTTGTGGCAAAGTGAGTGAGGTCACCCTCCGTTTTCATGAGCGCCATTCTGTGAGGTGAATCGAGTGGAGAGGTGTCCTGGCGTGTCGGCACAGTGAGCTGGATGTGGTCATGCCCAGCTGCATCACACGTAATATGAGACTGTTCACACCAACAAAGGCGGCAGGGTAACACACGTTTGGAGGGAATTCATACCCCGTTCCTTAGGATTGAATAGTGATAACATTTGATTTCACAAGAGCATATGGCTCACGCGCTGTATGGCCCTTGGACAAATGTTGACGACCCCTGGTGGAGGGTTCGGGCTAATCTAATTGGAAGTCGAATTTTGACGCTGAATACGACAAACGTCATCCTCCATTCCCGAGCAGGAAGGTAAACCTTCTTCTTATATGTTAGCGTGATGAACGCTCCGAACTTATGTACGTTTGTGAATGCTTCTCAAATATAAACGATACATATAATGAACAAATGTAGATATTTCGAAGTATGCTTTTATGTTATTGTTGTCATTTCTATTTATCTACAGATATTATTTATACTTTTATTTCATACTTTTTGTTGTTGTTTCAGCTGGTTCTGGAATAAAGGACACGTTGTTTGTCATTTACATATACGTCTTTTTCACATTTCACATCGAATCTGATACATACATTGATTACACTTTTAAAAACATGATTCCAATGATTCTATATTGCCGCTCTCTTTACCTAAATTCGCACACACAGCCTTTAAGGCCCAACTGCCTCCACAGCCCTCGATATGTGACTGCGCCGCCTCCTCGTTCTCACCGCAGTGTGAAGTCTCCCCTTTCGGTAGCGAGGTGGGATCCTTTGAGGAAACAAATGTTTCCCTTTGAATGGATGGGCTTGAGGAGGTTCGGCTCCACAGGCTCAAGGGCCCATGTCAGTGACAATCACAAGTGGCTCTATTTTTTTTTTTTAGCCAGGCGTCATCCATTTATTTGGCCAACGGTTTCTGCCCATCCACCCTCCTGGTTCCTGAAGACTGAAAATGAAGGAAAAACAAAGACTGGTGAATGTGGATTGCGCCTGTGTTCATTTTCTCGTCTTTCACTCCGTCTTTCCTCACACACAGTCAGGTGTTCATCACTAATTATCCCAGGATATTATTAGTGCCTGCCCTGAGTGTGTGTGTGTGTGTGTGGCGGGGGGGCGGGGGGGGGGGGGGGGGGGGGGGGGGGGGGGGGGGGGGGGGATACGTTTGCATAGTGTTGAATCCCTTCTGGGATGTTTTTTTTAGAGGCCGCAGAACAAGGGCCCTCTGTGGCGCTGCTCATGTCAAAGTGTTTAAACTAGAAAGACGGACGGTTCTCTCCACAGTCCGAACCCTCTTTTTCCCGCTCGCATTGTTGCCGCTGTAAAGCACATCAACACACGTCTCTCTCGCTTATTCACAAACATACAGGCACCAGGGGCACACACTCACAACCCCCACTCCATCATCCGGCACACACACACACAAATGCAGATGCACATGCCGCCCCCCCCCCCCCCCCCCCCCCCCCCCCCCCCCCCCCCCCCCCCCCCCCCCCCCCCCCCCCCCGCCCCGCCCCGCCCCGCCCTCCCTCCCCCTCATCCACAGTGTATATAAAAGCTGTATCAAATTGCACCTTGAGCTTAATTGGCTCGGCAGAACAGTGCGGCGCTGTCGACGGTGACAAATCGTCCTTTCAGAGACCCAAAGAAAGTCCGCCCGCTGCCATGTCAGAGGACACAGGGGGGAGGTGGGGGGGGGGGGGGCGGAGAAATGAATTGTCCCTTGGCTGCCATTCAAATGGTATTGTAACTGCACATACATTTGTGGGGATGCAGTTCGCGGCTCCAGGGCTTTATTTGTTTGCCTCCTCCCTCTGTGTGAGATAGTGCCGGGCAGCTGTGGGCACGAGGGACCGGAGAGGAAAGGGCCTCTCTCTCTGGGTTTCTACTCATGGAGGAGGAGGAGGAGGAGGAGGAGGAGGAGGAGGAGGAGGAGGAGGCAGAAGCTTCAGCTTCAGCTGGACTCCTCGCCGCCGCCTGTGATCACACGCTGGCTTGTCTCAGCCACTTCCTTCCCACTACATCAGTCTCACTGGGGAGGACAATGGACTCTTCGGATGAGATGGCTAATTCATTTGGGAGCTATCTGTTTTTTGAGGAGCTCAGATGTGACGGTGCGCATTTTTGTGTGTGTGTGTGTGTGTGTGTGTGCGTGTGTGTCTGCGTGCACGCGCGTGTGTGTGCGTCTATGTCTGGACCGGTGTCCTGCATCGGGCTCATTGCTTACATTCCATACCACAAAGTTACTTCATTACTGATATCCTCCCGCCCTCTCTCATAACTTAAGCTTCCTGCTTCTCCTCTTCAACAAAGTAGCATCGAGTATATCAGACTCTCGCTGACACACACACACACGCGCACGCGCACACACACACACACACACACACACACACAGGGAAGAGCTCTGTCCAGTTTCAGCAAGAGAACAGCTGCGGATGTTAAGCAGCAGTAAGTAAAAGCAGAGCAGCAGGTGACCATGAAGTCATCGCAGCAGACGGAACAGATGGAGGACAGGGGAGGAAATGCAGCAGCGAGCGAGACGTTCGAAAGAATTCGCGAGAAAAAGCCGACGCCGTTTTAAAAGACGTAAAGGTGCAGTGTGTACGATTTGGCGACAACTAGAGGTGAAGTTGCGCGTTGTGTCCGTCACCTCACCCTCACCCCTCTGAACACGCAGGAGAAGCTGTGGTCGACTTCGGTCGTCATTCGAACTCAAGAGATGTTCAGTGTGTCCATTCTGGGCCACTGTAAAAACATGGCGGCCCCCGTAGAGAGGTTCCCCTGCTCGTGTGAGTCTACATGAAGTGGCTCATTTTAGGGTAATGGAAAAAAAAAAAACATTTACACGAATACAAATGAATGAAAATGTCGGTCTGTAATTGATTTGCGATGTTTTAAGAGGTGACAAAGATGACAGAACTCTTACTCGCTGCACCTTTAATGATCTAAGTATTGTAATGAAGTCACTTGCTCAACAAAACGTCCTGATCTTCACACACCAAAACAGGCCGGGTTCCCCCGAATCCACTCACTGGGATGTGATGGTTGTCGGTTAGCGCTTCGACAGCTCCGCAGTATCGACCAATTCACTTCGTCCATCCATCCATCGTCAACCGTTCAGAAGAGACTGGGTCACGGGGGCAGCAGCCAATCAAAGCCTGCGTCATTTGACAGCGCTGTGATTTCCAATCGAACAAACGTCCAAAAACCCCACCAACACCCTGGTGTTCACTGGCTCCACCTCGTCCAGGCATTTCGGAGCAGGAGGAGTAACGTCTCTTATTAAGAATACGAGTACGTCTTCAGGATGTTTTTTTTTTTTTTTGTCTCTCCGACTGTTTTTCTTGGTCACGTGATCCGAGCCCTATTTGTGTCTCGGGCGAATCCAACTAGATTTATAACTCGAATCAGGCCATAAAAGCTAAAGCAAACATTGGCCCACTGTTCCCAACTGCACCTGGAACCTCGTGGATACTTCGGAGCCATAAACGTTCATCATCTTTGAACAAGTCGGCAGGTTTAGTGATTTCATAAAAGGTTCCATAAAACAACGCATGTCCGTCGATCCTTAAACCTGAAAATGATCCACCTGATCGAACGTTCGGAGTTTGAGACACCGTCTCGCGCAGCCTCTGCGGTTCCTGCCTTTATTTTGTCTTATTCGTCTCGGAGCGGTGATGTACGCACATTTCACCACTCACTCTCAGAGAAATATACGTCTGTGGGATTTAACATGTCTGCAGCAATAACACGCAACATCTGGTTCTATGTGCAAGTTGGATTTCTACTTCTCCCAATGTAACATTGTTTGAACAGCTGTGGAAGACATCATGGCGGAGCGGGACAGACACACACCGCACGGGTTTTGAAGCTTTTGTGACGGCGTCTCCTTTAATTGTCTCCACCCTCACCCCCCCCAACGCTCCCCCCCCGCTTCCCCTCTGGTGTTTGTCATTCTTTCGCCCCGTCTCACCACGCCGTCCCCCCCGCCCCCCGACTGTCTCGCCCGCAGATCTCGCCGATAACCTGGCGATGGACGACTTCACCTTCCAGGAGCATCTGCTGACCCCGCGGCTCGCCACGGGCGCCGTCGGCGGCGTGTCCTCGCCGGCCGCGCCGCTCCGGGGGAGTCGCCTGGTCCCGGCGCTCCTCGTGACGCTGGTCCTGCTCCCGCTCCGTCAGCACTGACCGGCGCGCTCACACCCCCGTCACCTTGTCACCGTTTAGGACACAGGCTCCCGGCGCGTCGGAAGGGAGGCGGGGGCCGCACGAAACTCTGCTTTAACAAGTTCCCGGCAAAATAACTCGTTTTGTGTTTTTCCAAATCACTCGGCAAACTTTCTCAAGCTCGCGAACCGTTTTATTTATTTATTTATTTATTTATTTTTTACATCAATATGATGAGAATTCAAGATAGTTAAGGCAACAGCCTCCACATAAGTGTACAGATGTATGTTTGTGTATATCGGTGCCATGTTTACAAAAATATGTTGATTTCTAACATTGACATATTTCACTTTGAGAGAATTTGGTTGTTGGACTAAACGGCAGGTTGGACTGTGAAGCGTTTTGAGCTTATTCCTTTGCACTGTGGGTCAAAACAGGAGCAACTATCTGTGCAAGTGTGTCAATTGCATTCTACAAATATTTCCTTCCGACTGTATCATTTGTTCCCTGAAGCCAGATTTGTCTTTTTTTTCTTTTTTTTTGTTTGTTTGTTCTATGTTGGACTCTGGTTGTGACGCGTGGATCGCGCTGTGATCGGATGCGTGGAGAGACGCTGATTCAAAGGCTGACAGCTGTGTGTGTTGACTGTACCAGCGCCAGACCGTGTGACTCACCTCAGGACGGGCTCAGGTGCGAACTCCCCACAGTGACGGCGGCTGTGTTCCACACAGGAATGCCAGTGAGTCACGTCGGGGGTCCGGTGGATGGAACTCCTGGGCTCCGGCATTTCCCAGAGCAGAGGATGGCGTGTTTTTCCAATGCTCTTTTTCCAGTTGGATCTTATGGAGGAAAGAAGGGTGTAAAATAAACATACCATGATGTATTGTTTGGTGCAAATGTGTCTGTGTGTGGACAATGTTGATGATTAGATTTCTTTTCATGCGACCTTTTGATCGTCTCATTGTGAGGCATTTTCATGATCGTGGATCCTGGAAAACGCATGTCAAATATGAAGCGCTCAGCAGGAGACTTTGCTGGTCAAGCTTGTTCACGACAAGTGGGAAATGTCGGCGACGTACGCGGTGAGGGTTAGGGTGAGGGTGAGGGTTCTTTCTAGATGGTGGCTGGGTTCTACTTCATTTCTTCAGTGAGATGGAGACATGGCGCTTTAGTTGAGAAGTTGATGAAGATTAGGATTACAACCCTCATTTTCATGTGCAAATATTCAGCACATTGTCAAGGAGGAGCCAAACTGCCGCTCCTCTCGTGTCACCTTAAAGCTCCCCAAAACTTTGTTTCAGCTTTCAAGTATTTATGTTAAGAATCTGTAACTTTGTGGCCTCAGGCCGAACGTTTGTGGGGGAAAACAACAAAACCAATGTGGACCTTCATCAGGAATGTGTCTCGCGAGTTTGCACATATTTGATTGAGTTTCCCTGGTAACATTTTTACGTTTTACAGCATTTCATTTGGAACATTGCTGAGTATATTACATAACTTTCAAGTAATTCTCCGGTTGCTGTAATAATGCATTCCATTTCGAATAGAAATAGGTGAGTTCGTGTACCACCGAGCTCCGAGGAGTGAAGAGGCTGTAGGTCGGGAGAACGAGAGCGGAGCGGGTCTCAGATCTGAGGAATCGGCAACTGTCCGGTTCTACGTCTGACATTTGCAAATAACCAGGACCACCGGCCGCCACAGCAGACGAGACTGAGTGAAGAATGAAAAACGATTGACTCGTCTGCTGTCAGACACTGTCGCGGTAATTGGAAAGGACAAGGCTCCGTCCCACTTTCTACTTTTGTTCAACATTGTTTTTTTTCCCAGTTTCTCTTGTTGCATTTTCCCTCCAGTGGTTTTCTGTGATAAAGGATCGTAAACATCACTTTAAGAAAGAATAAAAAGCTATCATTTACCTTCCTATTCCTTAGTGCACTGTTTCTTTGTGATTCTTCTTTGTAAATCGTGTCAAATTCTGTTTTGTCTGTGTTTCTCTTTTTGTTTGTTCATTCGTTCGTTCAAGAGGTTTTTTTTTTTTTAAATGCAACTCAGTCCGTTGCTCCGGACATTTTGTTTTCATTCTTTTTCTTGACTGCTCCCGGTAGAGACAATAGTGTCAGGAAAAGCCTTAACGTTTCAGAGTGAGTGTTTATGACGTTTCTATTGCACAAAAATTGCAAACTGAATACAAATGTCATGTGGTGAAAGAGGTGGTACATACAGAGAGAAGGTAGAGATGTCAACTTCAGAGTTATCAGAGATTCAACTACTTTTTTTTTATAGAAGCAGTTTTCCATGTGCTGTTGAATTTACTCGTGTCCTTCATCCTGCATGTTCTACCCAGGCTTCTACCCCCCTCACCTTAGTGCTCCTGACACTGTGCACCGATGACTCTGACACTGACCCGATGGCTACGTCCATGAAAAATGAACAAAGTGGTTATTTATGATCAATGTAATGCTTTGAGTGACCACTCAAAGAGAACTCAACTGGGCGGAGATGTCAAAGCCTCTCCCAGCAGCAAATGGGATCACATGAACACGAGGTCATGCTGAGTGAATCAGGTGAAACAAAACAGAAGCTCAGTTTAAGTGCAAGACAGGTTTTGAATGAAGAGTAAGTACTGGCTGAGCGGGCACACGCAGTGGTGCGTTTAAGGTCAGCCTCCGCTCTCTTACGAAACCAGCTCTTCTGGAATGAAGTCCAAAACTCCAAAGTCCGACCGGGAAAGGCAGTGAGGATTTACCTGCGGAGACGGTTGCGTAAATCCAGACGCCTGATAACAACCGACCGTTCTAACGCCTCGTATCCAGAGCGGAGGTTTGGGTCAGGGCGCGGAAAAGTGAAAATGGATCGTTAGATGCAGAGGCTATGAATTGGACGTGTATGTGTTGCATGTTTTGTGTGTAACACTCATGCTCCTCTTCGTGTCCTCAAAAGCCTGCGTGGATCTTTTCGTTCGCTCGAGTCGGGGCTCTGCTCGGCGCTTCTCTGAGTCGGCAGCTCGTGAGTTATGTGTGTGTTTTTCTCAGGATCACCATAACTCACTGGCGGATTACGTTCCTCTCGGAGATAAAAGGATACTTGTGTTTGTATTCCTTTACTGATACAGTTCGAATTGGTATCATTGATTAAAGATGTGTTCGGCGCTGCTTCTGAAACACTCGGTCTCGGGGTTCGGGCTGCAGCATTTCGCGGAATCTGATGGTGAAGTTGCACGTCGAAGTCAATATCCTGTCTCGGAGATTGCTTAAATGTACCGAAGAGAACGTATAACATTGCTTTTACCGTTGTTGTTTTGGTTGTGCAGTCAAATCAATCTGTAGATGATGATATGCTAATGAGAACATAATGTTGAATATTTTTTATTCCCGTGCTGCTGCATTAGTCCTACAAACGTCCTAATGAAGCCCAGTCTCCAGTCGGCCAGCTACTTCACCCAGACTGGACTTGGTTTCGTGAGTGAACTTAAGTCACAAATCAGTATCTGCGGCTTCATGAATAACATGCAGCCTTAAATCTGTCCGCTTAGAAATGGAGCTCCACAGCAATGCAGACCGCAGCATTGATTGGTCAGTTTGGTGTCTTTCATATTTCCTCCTACGCATATTTGGCTTTATAGGTTTCTTTTATTTTCATCGTTAACAGCAATGAAGCCTTAGAAAGGATGGATGGGCTCCAACTCCAATAATATCTGCTTGGCTTCCATCACCATTGTAAGTCGGGGCTCGGAGTGGAGATGAAAGACGTTCAAAGACACAGGAAGAGATTCAACATGCTGGTGGAAAAATCCTGACAAGGCCAACTCGTGACTTTGCATTGCACTGGCTGGGTCAAATATAAACACCCATCGAACTGCCTGAATGTGAGAGACTGAGGAAGAGTAGGCTATACACACACACAACTAAACACCAAGCTATAGGTTACCTACAATATCAGACGAATCTTGAAAAACTTGGGCCAGCGCTTTGATCTGATCAGTAAATGTTTATGAGTCAGTGTTTATTTGAGAAAGTGACGCGTGCAGTGTTGTCTGAATGAAAGAGAAGCGGTTTCAGGATCAGTGTTTCCTGTGTCTGAAACGAGCTGAATTCTTCACAGGTAAGATTTTTTACTTTGTACAACTTTTCATAACAGCATAAAACTTTAGACGAGGTCAAACTTAAAAAAAAAAAAAAGCAAAGATGTCTCCTATGAAATCACCCCCACTCTGAACCCAGTGGGTTTGAGGCCCAGCATCACCTGTAACCCAGGTATCAGCTGCTCATCCACAGCTCAACAACGCAGCGCGCTTCATTAGCCCCGAGGGTCTTTGTGTCGCGCGCCCGTTTTTGAAGCCCGTCTGTTTCCCCAACATGGCCAATCACCAACAGCTCCCACGCACTTCAAAATCATCTTTTCACCAGCCTGCCTCTCTCTGCTGCAACTTGTTGCCCTCTGCTCTCCTGTTGACAACTAGGGACGGGACGGAACCCAGAAACAGACTCAAGACTTAAAAGTTCAAATAAAAAAATATTCATTTAAACAAAAGGGTGACATGACACAAAGATAATATCCAAAACTGTAATACCGAACAAAAGCATTCACTGAACTAAGACTAGGAAACAAAACCAAGTAATTAAGTTAAAGCACTGAAAGAGGGGGGGCGGCGGGGGGGGGGGGTTATAAAACAAGGGGGGGGGGGGGGGGGGGGGGGGGGTTATAAAACTGAAAATCACTCACTTGGAGGAGGAAAATTGGACTAAACTAAAAGGCCTGACTAAAAAGTAAAACAATAGCAATGTAACAAAAGGCCACGGGGAAAAACAAGGAGCAAGGAGTAACAAAAAAACCCTGACAGCCCACAGCAGGATCACGAGACACGGAGGCGCTGGTGGGCAGCGCGAGGACATGACAAAACAAACGGCGACGGGACGGGACGGGGGAAAACCCAGACTCTATATACACAGGGCAGTGAGACGCAGGTGAGGCACATTAGGGCGGGGCAGACAATCGCAGACAGGCGGGGAACGCAGGAGGCAGGAGGGGCGAGTGACCCGATACCCGAGGAGAGTTACCCCTTCAAAATAAAACGCAGGAAGTGTACGGCGGGACAAAACGCGCTGTGACATCAACTTGACACGCCTGCGCCGCGGCGAGGACGAGGCCGACATCCGCCGTGGCCCTAAACGACGTGACTTGGTTGAAAGCGGGACTTTGACTTGGCGCGGCGCTAGAAACGACGTGCGCGACCGAATCTAAACGTGGATCTAACATTTAACACATGACAGGACAGACGTGAATGACTCCATTTCAAACCGTTGTTGCCCCGCTGTGCTTTTCTCTCTCTCTCTCTCTCTCTCTCCGCGCCAGAGATGAACCTTTGAGGAGATGAAATAAGATAAGGCCTGAATCTCTCTCTCTCTCTCTCTCTCTCTCTCTCTCTCTCTCTCCCTCTCATTTGCAAATGCATTTGCCCATCCTCAGAGAGAGAGAGAGAGAGTGAGAGAGAGAGAGAGCAGTTAAACCAGGGTGGTGGTGTTGTGGGGGTGATGGTGGGGGTGGGGGTGGGGGTGGGGGGTTCTATACTCTGAATGCTAATGCAATGACTGGAGAAAGGGCAAACAGGCCCATTGAAATGCAGAGCTTGCATGTTTTCTTAGGGTAATAGTGGGACAGCACGTATTATTAGAGTGGAAGGTCGACTCCATGTTAGTCCGTCGGAACAGAGGCTGACTATCAGGAATTGTTGCAGTTTCTGCCGGGGCGGCTGAATCCCCCCGCACGGATATCTGAGTCATCAACGCACACACACACTCACACACACACACACACACACACACACACACACACAGATGCGCAGGGCCCGGCTGCCGTCACAGGCCCGAGGGGTCATCGGACGTGGAGCGTAGAAATTCAAGTAAGCATTGAATTCCGGCGCTCGTGAGCGTTCCACCGTCCACTCCGACACTTCACCTTCCACTGGGCTGGATTTCAGCGCAGAACCTGAGACACGTCACATCACTGAACGCTCGTTTACGTCTAATCACCGTGGCACTGGACCATTTTACTACCTTATGTATGGCCTACTGAGAGAAACTCTCTCTCTCTTACAGACAGACAGAGAGAGAGAGAGAGAGAGAGAGAGAGAGAGAGAGAGAGAGAGAGCTCCAAGCATCCCTCATGTTCTCTTTTGCTCCTTGCTCTGTAGTCACACAGAATGAATGGAGCCGCCTGAGGAATGTGGACACAAAAGGAGGAATGTCATGTCATTTTCCTGAGTGCTGAGCCCACCCCCCCCCACCCCCGCCCCCCCGCCCTCCCCCAATGGTTGTCCACAAACACACCCATAGAAGCGCCCCCACAAGTCCAGGCATGTCCAAACACAGAGGGTCGACCGTCCAACTATGACTTCGTTTCTTTTTTTTTTTTATGTCAATCAAAGGATGTGCGTGTATGACCGGAGCACAGGCGCGTTGGTGCGTTTTATGGACGCATTCATCGCATTACGTGACCCATCGAAATGAAAGATATTTGGAAGGCAGAGTGCCATGAATGAAGAGGAAACATGTGGTGTGAGTGGTTGTGCCGATTTGAAAACCTTCACTCGAGACTTGAGTTTTTCAGACCTGACGCCTGGAGAAGGCAGAGTCGCGGTTTTCCGCAGTGTCCCTTTAGTTTTGTTTGTCTCTCGTGAGCAACAAGCATCGAGGTAAACATCTCCGGGGTGTGGAGGTGAGGCTCGGTGCTGCTGACGGGGACAGTTTGCGAGGGTGGAGTCAGCAACTGGCGTCCGTAACGCTTCTCCAGATCTCGTTGAAATCGCGTTCACGCGCCGCCTGAGAAATTGTAACCTGTCGTCCGGAGGCCTCACGGCGCCGCGCAAAATATCCCAATACGATAGTGAACGTTGCGATTAAATCCTAAACGACAACGAGTCGTCCGATTGGCCGCCGAACCGACCACCTGAACCAAGCTCCTGACCCGTTGGCGCTGAGCAAACTCACCGCTCCGAACTTCACGACAAGACGGACATATCTTTGGAGCAGAAACGATGGCCAGAAGATGGAGAGTTAATGGGTGGGAGATAATGCGCTTGATAATGACAGTGCTGTCCTCCGGGCACTGTCTCCTCCACTCCGGCCGGAGCTCAAGTAAAACGGTGCTCATTTGTGTGTTGTGAGGGAGCAGCTTTCACCCGGGGGCTGATCGGAGAGGTGAGATGACTCATTTGTGCATGTGGCCAAAGTGTGGTTTTCTTTTGCACTCAACCTTTAAAGTGTATGCATGCACGCTTGTTTACAGCGCCTTGACACGCACGTCAGCCATCAGCTCCGCAGTCTCTCTCTCTCTCTCTCTCTCTCTCTCTCTCTCTCTCTCTCTCTCTCTCATCAGTGTCGATGAATGCGTGGCTCCGTCTGCTCATCCTGAGATCTGAGGTGGAGTCGTTTTTGCATCTGTCACGTTTTTTTAAAAACTCGCCAGTCGCGAACACGCTTGGCTCCTGCAGACTTTCTGCTGCTTCCGTCATCTGAAGTACAGGAAGGGTTGGAGACGTGTCTGAAAACAGCCCATTTCATTTCTTCTTCTTCCACCGCTGGCTTTTACTGGTTGCAGTGTTGATGAAATCTGAACTTAGTTTGTTTTTCCCCCCAGTGAAACGAGACACAACAGGCCGCGACGAGGGCTAAAGGTCAGAGACAGACAGAGGCTTGACGGCACATATGACAAACTGAGAACAGAAAAAGTAAACACTGGAACAAAATATGACAGAAACATAACCGAGGCTGACCAGAGGTGTATTTTTAGCGTGGAGTCGACAGACGAGTCTTTTCTTGGATGTCAGGGTTTGTCTCTGACACGTGTGCGAAGGTTACGATGCCTTCAGCGAACGTTTCGGCCGAATTTGATTTCTCAGCCCTATTTCAGCGGTGGGTCTCAGCGACACGACACTCCTTGAGATTCCCAGTTCTCTTCATGCACCTGATGGCCTTGAACTAATGGCGACCGTTTGATGCTTTTCCTGGTCAACTCTCTTGTCCTCATCGATGTGCAGCTGCTGCAACATGCTCCCGTGGCTTTGTTTACGACGGTTTACAGCACACAGAGCAATGCTCTGTGTGACAGGCAGCTGTGTGTTCAACACACCAAGGCAGCCCTGTTGCTAATAGGACAAATGCAGTCTGACCTGTCTGCATTAAAGGAGG
>JAFBJT010110386.1:35319-46807 GCA_016785325.1 Chascanopsetta lugubris
TCTTCCATCCGTCCGACTCGGAAGAGAAAAGATCCGATGGTTTCCCCCCGTGAATTCAGCGGGGAGCGTTAGTTTTACGCCACGGTATCAACTTCCAACTTGAAGAATATGAGTCACGGCTCCCCGGTGGGGCTTTAGCCGAGGAAATGGAATCACAGACATAACTAGTGACAAAGCCTCCGTCACCTCCGCACAAGATCTGGCTCCATGTGCCAGAACTTTGGGTCCTACCCCAGAAAAATAATAAATACCCCCCCCCCCCCCCCCCCCCCCCCCCCCCCCCCCCCCCCCCCCCCCGCCCCCCCCCCCACCCCCGAACCCCCTCCGTCTCACGGAGGCTCGTTTCAAGACCAAACAACGGAAATGGCATCATTAATGATATATATACGTACATTAGGAAGCGGGGGCCTCTTAGAAGCTACAAATGCAGGGATGAGGCGATGATCTCTCTCCTAACAAAGGATCTCTAAAATATGAAGTGAAAAGCCGCGCCAAGGAACCAGGCAGAGGAAGGAGCCGATTTCCACAACACAAACAGATTTCCTGGCCTTTAGCAGTCTCTTACTGGGATACTTTGAGACATATCCATCAAAACACAGCTGTATTCATTCATATTTCATACCTCCTCCTTCTCCCAGTGCTTTAACACTGTTCTTTGATCAAAGCCGAGGAGTCGGATCACAACAGGAAGGTTCCCTGCCAGCCGCCGCGGAGAGGAGAGGAGAGGAGAGGGGAAGGCCAATCCGCTGCCATACTGTACGAGCGAGCGAGAGAGAGAGAGAGAGAGAGAGAGAGAGAGAGAGAGAGATGGTATGGCTGGCTCGCCCGAAAAAAGAAGAGAGAGAGAGAGAGAGAGAGAGAGAGAGAATAAATTAAATCAACACCCCGCAAATGCAAAAAAACTAACTATTTTTCCGGATTCGGCGCCTCCATCGCAAAACTGTACAAAACTCTTTCCTCCATCAGTCGAATGAATAATCATGTGATTTTCAGAAGAAGAAGAAGGAGACGAGGAAGAAGGAGTGAAGCCTTTTGTTACATTTACAAAAGAAAAGAGGAAGAATTACACTTTCTGCAACTTAAGTGATGGAATTGCTGAAAGACAGAGCAGCGACGAAGGCGGCGGCGGCGGCGGCGGCGGCGGCGGCGGCGGCGGCGCCAACGAGGCCCCTGCATCCGGAGCACGCAGCTCAACAGTGTCACCATGTGGAGGCACGGGGGAACGACACAGCAGTGAGTGAGTGAGTGCGTGAGTGAGTGAGTGGGTGAGGAGGCAGTATATTTATATATATTCTCGTTTCTTTCCTGACTTCTTCCTTTAGTGTGTTTATTTTCTCCAATGAAATTTCATGTCTTTACATTAAGGGCCCCTCCCCCCTCCCCCCTCCCCCCCCTCCCCTTTCCTTCCCTTCCCCTTCCCCTTCTCTCTCTCTCTCTCTCTCTCTCTCTCTCTCTCTCTTTAAGTTTCACAGTCTCAGCTCAGAGTGTTTTTTTTCCCCCCCCCCCCCCCCCCCCACAACCACCACCACCACCACCTCTCGCTGAGAAACCAAGTGTTTGAAGACCTCCCTGACATTTAGACTCTCTCTGAAGATGACTTTGCCTTCTACTATCGCCTGCGGGAACGTAGTAAGACCCACACTCCACTTCAATTGATATGCAGCGGCAGATTCCTCCAGGGGAAATTATCATTCTGTTCATAATAAGAGGCACAACAAGCACCTGGAAAATGACTTTATTATACACTCCGCTTCAATAAAAGTTTCCTATGACCCATCGGAAACACACATGGCGGGCGTAATTGTCGCGAAATGAAAAGTGCATTACGCACATGATAGGATGCTTATTTGATGGCGAGCGAACGCGCATCTGCTCCGATGTGCTTGATTGGCAGGTGTGTTAATGCAGCAACGCCGCCGCGGCCTTGGACGCGGGCGCTCCGAGACCCCCCCCCCCCCCCCCCCCCCAGGCCCCACCCCCCCCCCCCCCCCCCCCCCCCCCCCTCCTCTCCTTCCAGTCCTTCCAGTCCTTCCTGGAGCCATTATCCAAATACTAGCTTGTGTTTCTCAAAACAAATGAATGGCACAAAAATCAAAGTATCAAAAATGTATCGCCCTTCATAATGGAATTCCCTCCGAGCAAGGACACGCAACAATGGGCCATTCTCGCCTTCCTGTCCTCTGCCTCGCTCGACGCCAATGGACGTGACCTCCACGGCTCCAACAATGGGGCATCCAGCGGCATGAGCGTGGCTTGGCTCCTCGCCCGCCGCGCCGCCGCTACGTGCGCTAAGGTGGCTTTTCATCCTTGTTGTTATATTTAAGGGTGACATCCTAGCCTGTCGGCCTCCGCCATTGTCTCGGCCGTGATTATTTTCCACCGTTGTTTAGCCCCCAGTTGTGGCTCTTTGATGAAAAGGTCGCCACTCAATTGGAAAACAGTCATTAAAATGCGGTGGGTACTATTCAGCGGCGTTCATGGGGGAACCAACTCAACTGAGCTGGTTAATCAAAAGTTAATTATATAATTTTCATGCAGATGAGGGAAACATTCAAATGAATCCCAACTCTACAATCATTACGGAAAATAAATAAAGAAATAATTCTAAAATGCTATAAAATGTTCAGGGACCGGGAGGCTGTAAACAATATGAAGTTTAATTTGAGGTAAACAAAGTGAATATCCACCAGGGGGTGTGGGAAGGAGAAAGTGAGGTTAAATCAAATTTGGAAACATAGATAGCAGCAGGTTTTGTTGTCCTGCTCTACGTGCAATTAAACTGCTCCTTGATGAGGACACAGGGAGGGGGAAAGTTCCAAATGCACTGGGATTATTTAAAGGGAATTTATGGGATTTCATGCTTTATCTGTAAACATTAATTATTCTCGCACAAGTCAAGCAAATTGAATTAAAACCATATTTTACAGAATGTTATAAAAGCATAATTATCTTTTATGGCCATGTGGTGGACTGATTGGAAACTGCATAAAGGAGAGGAGGTGCCGGACATGTGGCAAACTTTGTCAAAAAAAGAAAGACAAAAAAAAGGATAAACTTTTCATGCAAAAAATAATAAAAAAGAAAGAAGAAAAAGTCTCATCAAAGGGAATGATTGTGTTATGCAAATGAACGAGCATGAATATTAAACCAACGATGTGAAGTTGCACAAATGAACAAGCATTGTTCTGGAAGTGCAATGGAATGTGCTTTAATTTCTCTTTAATTCTATGTGCTTTATAATGTTTCACCTTCTCCCAGTTGTGCCAGCGGGTCTGGGTTCATTGGTGTGCATTACAACCACGCTCTAACAATGCGGGGCCTCCCCGGTGTCAGCACAGTTCATGAATCCCGGCCCCTTATGCACCAGGCGATTAGTATGGTGCTCCGTCTGTGGGGCTTTGCCAGAAAATGAGTTCTCTTTAAAACATATGCCCCCTGCTGATTCTTTTTCCTTTCCTGATATGAAATTCCAATTTTTTATAATGAACACCAATTTCCTCCTCCTCCTCGCGAAGCGAGAAGAGAAAGTTTCTGCACTTTGTGTTTTGGATGAGCGCGGTTATCCGAAAATTGGAGAGGACCCTGATGTGGACGTCGCAAAAAGAAGAAGAAAAAAACAAAGAAAAAAAAAAACAAAGAACGTTTTCGATGATCGTCTTTTAATCAACATTCAGGTGGCGGCGCCCGAAATGTAAGAAATCAGGTGGTGTAATTTTCCACATCACATATGCACATGAGCGGTGTGGCAGAAAATGGAATTACCAAAACTGTAACAAATTCAATTAAGTCATTGATTTCTAATAAATTGGCTTAATCACCAGCTGTTGTCATGCTAAGATTGTTGTGTCACGAGTTTGTCATGCTTGTCGGTCGTGGCTGGTTCGTACAAAGGCAATTAAATCAATTTAAAGTCATTTTCTAATTATACTGAGGCGTCGTTCTGACCAGATCGAGAAGAGGAGACGAGTTAGTGATGTCATCATTTCAAAAACTTTATTACAATTTCACCCCCGTGCAGTAAACGTGAGCCACGACACTGCGTTTCTCTCCACTTCCATTTCATTCATTAGGGCGGAACCTTTTCTTTCGCTCGGAATGTCTGGAGCCGTCGTCAATCTGAGGAAATTAAATCTCTGTTAGCAGCCTGATCCGCCGCTTGAATATTTAATCTGGCAAATATTTAAATTTTCATTTATGTATAAAAATATATCAAACGTGCCGGAGCCCATTAGCAGCACATCTGGCAGCATTCACAGAGATACAATTAAACATGCAACATATTCAATCATGCAAAAAAAAAAAAAAAAAAAAAAAAGGGGGGGGGCTGGAGTTGGAAGGAAAATAAAAACAGTCATTGAGCAGTTTGTATATTGTCATTGCTGCTCTGGAGCCCCGGCTGCACACAGTGGTGCACTGTACATTAATATTGTACAATTGAAGTAGACATGGGTGATAAATTATGTATAATAAGCACTTACAACATTGTATGGTCCAAGTCTCTCTTGGGTTTGGGCACTGGCCTCCTCAGGAAGAGACACCACTCCGCCTGTGCCCATCATCTGAGCACAATAAAAAGGAAAACAATGCAAGGCAGGATCATTAGGGAAGCGCAGAGTCGGGCAAAATTTGGGGATTTCTATTTGATTAAGACTGAACAAAATAAATAAAAACTCACCCTGATGGTCGCCTCCAGCTCTCCCACGCTCCTCTTCCCGCCCGGAAGCCACCCATAGGACCAGTGCTGGGCGAGGGCGACCTGCACCACCAACGCCAACAACAACACCTGCACCGCCGCTCTGCTGCTCACCTCCATTAGACCTGCGCGCACGCACACGCACACACGCACACACACACACACACACACACACACACAGGGAAAAGTCACAATCTGTCACACCAGAGGTTATAAAGCGTCACAACAGTAATTAATAAGAATTGGAACTCGATGGCGGACCGGCTCACCTCTTGTGTTTGCCCCCGTTAGCATGTGGTGCATTAGCCAGAGTGGGGTTTTATAGGTGGAGCGGCACCAGGCTGCAGCCAGGATTATAATCCCCCCTGTATGCAGGTGTGACACATTTACTGACTAATGGGACACAAAATAGCACTAATGGAGGAGGCTAAGTGCTCAGACATGCTGACAACAACACCAGGGCTCAAACAGCATTAAATATATATCAGAGATTTAAAAAAAAATGATTTTGTGTGGGATGCATGAGCGCAGACACACAAAAAGACACCACATTAAGATGAAATCTGACTTCATCTATAATTTATTGGTATCAGCTCTTAGCAAACAAACAGCAGTACCAAGCCCGGCACAGATCCGAGAGGCAGAAACATCATTGGAACAAGATGCTTTTGCATTTACATCAAACGCTGCGGAGGCCTCGCTGTCATTTCCTATTCCTTCTGCATGATAAAGGTGCAGTGTGCGGAATTTAGTTGAAATCATTTCCATTTGCACGAACGAAAACGCTTGTGCTGTGCGTTCACCTGTGTTTTTAACCGTAGCCCGGAATGGACAAGCTGAACAAATTTTGACTTTTGATGATAACCGTTGGTTAACAAGGAGAGGGTGGGGTGAGGGCAAATTCAGCTGCAGTACCAAACGTCACCACTAAATCCTACACACCGTGCCTTTAAAGTGCTGTGTGAGAGCAGTGGTTTTACTTTATCGACTATTTTTTTTGTCGCACCGTCTTCACAGATGGCAAGAAGTAAAGGTGCAGTGTGTAGAACTTGGGGTGAAACTTTTTCTTTGTTGCTGGCAGAAATGCGGTTTAATGTTGACACAGATGTTTTCGTTTACAGATGTACATATGTTCGTCATCCTAAAATGAGCCCTTTATACAGTAGCCCCGAACGGACAAACTTAACAGCTTTTGACATTTTTTATAACTTGAGGCTCTAATAAATACGATCAGCTTTAACTCCACCGTCTCTACACACTGTAGCTTCAATTAAGGGCAATGTAATAAACCTTAGTGCTGATTAATGACCACAACAAGAGTTTATATACACTAAAAGAAGGAAATGCTCAGCAGATCATATTCATATATATAAATGACTGTTGTAATAATGGCAGTACAAACACGGTATAAAGTTCTTCCCCCGCACTCACTGTTCTACAAAGACGTGAAGCAGAAGCCTGGCCAAAAATATATGCTTTTGATTCTGCAGAGCCGTTTCCTCTCCCTTGTTTAAATATGAAACTAAGACTAACTATCATCGTCAAAATATGTCCAAATGCCTGTGCATGCATATTTCATATTTGGGGGCTGAGCACAGCTGGTTCTGGATATCGATACTTTTTCTACTGTCCCGCACATTTTTCATCTCCGTCCTTTTTTCATCTGGGTCCCGGCGGACGCGCGAGGTTCAGCTGCATCAATTATCAACAACTTCATGTGAACCCAGATCCCTCCTCTCGTCTGCAAGCTCGGCTAAAAACTACGTCTGCTTTCAATAGAATAATCTGAGAGGTGGATTCACAAACGATGAGAGAGAATGGAACCACATTCGGAAACAACACACCTTTTTAAAAATGTATCTATAGCTTCTAAATTCAACATAAACGTCTGGCTTATCCTTTTAAAGTTGTGTCACTCGGTGACAAGTATTTCATGATTAGATCTGCGCTCTAATCTGTATGGCACTGCTTTCGCAAAACATGCAATAGTAAAGTCTGTAAGTACGTATATACACACACATCATGGTAGTGAGCGCGGTTGTGATACGCGGCGGCTGCACATTAGTAAGAACGATCAAATTGTCATCACCGATCCGTCTCTGCCTCCTTCGATGTGGGCTAATTGTATTTTGCAGCGTCAGGCGCCGATTCACTGCGTAATAGCCAGAGGCGAAAAGAGGAAAGTTGGCGAGAGAAATGGCAACCGGCAGCAGCTGTTAAGTTATTCACAGACTGAGGTGAGGTCGAAACAGAGCAAACACCACGTCTGTGTTTTTGTTTGAGCTGAAATCAGAAATATTACCCACACATGTCGGACAGGAAGTCCTTCACCATTAAATCAGCTGATCCTGCTCATCAAACAACTGGATCTACGCTCCTCAGACTATTTTCAGTGGAACACACAAAAGTCTCGTAAACCAAAGGCATTGTGGTAAATAAAGAATTAAACCCAAATAAGACAACACGTCGATACACGTTAGTGAAAACATTTCTCAGGTCATACATACTGTAATACAGTCTATAAATATACTGTAATCTATGTCTATTTACTCTTAAAGGTGCATTAGGGAATTGTTTTTGTTTCGTCAAAAACTTTTTACATTTTTTTTTAAGAAAAGCTAAAAAAATGAGACCAACTTACTCAGGTGTCTGTATGAGCCTCCGGGGCTGAGGGATGAGGTCAATATAAGAAGTGGGAAAACTTGCAGTTCACAGGGTGGCCACTTGAGGCTGGCTCCAAAAGCATAATCGAGGGCGTGGCCTCATGAGTGACACCTGGGCCGACATGGCACGTTCAGTAGATGCTGCGACAGCACCGTGGGCCCACCCCAGAACCGCCCACTTCGGGCCTTGTAAGCACTCTGCAGAAACCGCGATTTGTTATTCTCTTCACTGCCACAGGTGTCACTATAAACAACTAGTTATGGAAAGTTCCCCAATGCGCCTTTAAACACCTATTCTCTCGACCCTTACACTGTTCAGTTCACGCAACATGAACCGATCACTTTCAATTTTTTTTTTTACATCATGGTACTTGAAGGTGAAACATTCCTGAAGGAGACACCTGTAGCACAGATGTGTTTGCTTATTTTACAGTATGTTACGACTAGGTTTTTTCCCCCCGCCACATCTATGCAAAATGTAAAAAAACCTCTGCTGTAGAAAACAACATTCAGGGAAAAAAATTGCATAAGTGAAGTCCTCCAAATCATACGTGAAACAGTATCCCACAGCTGCTATTTGAAATTGGCGTAGTCTGAGAAAATGTCAACAAAGTCCTGCACCACTCTGTAGCAGAAGTCGTATTGCTCCTGGAAGAGAGAGGGAAAGGGAGAAGGTGTTAGCCTGCGAAAGGTGGGTCCAAACAACACAAAGGTGGGTACGCTGACGGTCTTGGCGCAGCGGGCGTGATGTCGACGTGCTCGGCACCTACCACAGTCTGAACCATATGTGGTCTCTGCATGCGCAAACTCTTGACCGTCTGAAAAACGTCCAGGAGGCCCTCAGCCTTCACTCGCTCCAGGATGTTGCTGAGGGCGATGAAGGTGCCGGTCCGACCTGCGCCGGCACTGCAACGGGAGCGACAGACAAACATATGGCAGCCTTCAATTTTCATGAGAGCTCGATCGGTTTTGTCCATTCTGGGCTACCGTAAAAACCGGGTAGTGCAAAATGGCATCATCTCTCTTGAGAGGACTGGTTGTTCATACCCGGCAGTATAACTGTGTAAAATTGTTTTAGATTTTGCCACCAGCTGAAAAGCAATGAAGCAATAAGTATATGGAAATATAAGGTTTTTGTTTTCATGTAAAAAATAGGGGTAATTGCCTTTTAGAAACTGGCAATTAAAGGGTTAAAATCATCAAAATGATCAAATATTTAGTGTGAATAATAGGACTGAAGTTGCTTCAAAAATAAAAGTAGAAAAGAGAAAAAAAAGTTTTTTTTCCCTAAGACATGGACATTTTTTCCACAAAAAGGTACCGAGAGGTAATTTCATTCCCTACTCGAACATTAATCTCATCCTCCTAATGAATCAAGGATTGTCTGCGAAATTACAATTTCAACCCATATTTATTTACATTTCTGCTTAAGTGAAACTCTTGCAAATGCGAGCAGCACATCCTCCTTCAGTTCAAATTAAAAAGTTTGTTGGAGAAAAGGTGACCTTTGGGTAATGGTGCTAATAATCATCCCCACTTAAAGAGAGGCTAATCCAAACGCTAACACTAATCAGTTTGGAAGCTCGGTGTTTGACTGAGTCAATGTTTACAATGATGGCGGGGCGGAGAGAGAAAGACGGGGAGTGCGAGCGGTTTGCCATTCGGAGGAGAAGTGTGGAGAGACGTTGGGGATTGCAGCGGGTTAGCCCTGCTCCCCGGGGGCGGAGAAAAAGCTTTAAAAAGCCCCTCTTAGACAAGTGGTGATGAAGGAATAGAAGAGAGTGATGACACCATTTCCTGTCGTTAGCTCATCTTATCAGATTAATCATAGTGGGAGTCAGAGGAGATTTCACTTTGAGAGGTTTTAATTGACTGTGAATCAGTGGATTGGATCAATCCCACCGGGGCGCGCTGCCTTAGAATCACTTCACCTGAAGCTAGGTTCTGATCAAAGCTTTCACGGCCAAGTCTTTATAAGGGATCACATAAATGGTTTAGGCAGAGAACACCGGGTCTACTGAGGCGAAATGTAGAATTTATTGTTACAGACATTTGCGGAAAAGGAAAAATGTATCCTTAAAACTTCCTTCAGAGAGACGGTGGTGGTGGTGGGCAGGTGAGGGAGGCTCATTGAGAATGAAAGAGGGCTGGATTAAAAGCACAAGCGGGCCCTATGCATAATGTAACGCGGTGTGCGCCGAGCTGCGGCGGTGAAGCCGACCGAGCCGCTCACCTGCAGTGCACGATTATGGGACGGTTCCCCGACTGCTGCTGCTGCCTCTGCACGGCGGCGATGATGTCGATCATCCCTCGGCCCTCGGCCGGGATCCCGATCTCGGGCCATCCGTGGAAGTGGAAGAGTCGCACGTGCTGTGACTGTTTCTCCTGGTTATGATGGGCGCCAATTACACAGTGATTAGGAGGTGGTGAGTGCAGCGGCGATGACTGCAGTTTCGAGGTGCAAGTGTGTACGATTTGGGGACATCTAGAGGTGAAGTTGCACGTTGCATGCCTCACCTCACCCCTCACCTTGAATGCGCATGCAGGAGAACCCGTGGTCGACTTCCGTTGTCAGTAAATCTCGGAAGGTGTTTAACATGTCCACTCTAGGGCTACGGTAAAAACATGGCGGCCCCCGTAGAGAGGACCCACTCCTCGTGTAAATATACATTAAAGGGCTCATTTAAGGGTAATAGGGGAAAAAAAAAAAAAAGAATAATACATTCAGGTAATGATCAATTCGTGAAAATGTCAGTATGTAATTGTTCTGTGACATTTTTTGAAGTGACAAAAATGGCCGAAATCTTACACACTTGCACCTTTAATATAATTACTCTGCAGTAACAGGAAAGCAAAAATTCATTTCGTTTTCCAGCTTGAATATTGAAAAACATTAAAGGTTACGCACTGGTCTGTTGGTGAGCACCATGTCTTTGAGCATGAAGGTTTCGCACTGTGTATCAGCCGTCAGCTCCACTGCATAATCTCCAAATGTCACAGTGCCCTCTGATGGCCAATACTGGAAACACTTTTCCTAGTTTGCAGGGTCACATAGAAGAGCAATTAGGGTTTTGATTTCACGTTTTTTGCAGCATGCTTCACAAAAAAAACACAATGTAAAAACAATAAAAAAACGCATGCAGGGGAAAATGACATAACAGAATATAAAAAGGAGAGTATTGTTTAAAGGCCTTTACTTTTGCAGCACCACACTGTACCTGCTCCCTCTCTTTGAGTTCGGTGAGCATAACGATTGAATGGCACCTCCACTCCCACACCATCCTCCAGAAGTCCTCCACTGTGTGAGACAGGGGGCCCTGGGTTGCGATAAAATAGTCCTTCTGCCTGTAGCCCTGGAGGGCGGATCAGCGGGTAAACAAGACTTGAGAGTGCAGCAAACATAATATTTTGCATTGCTTGTAAAGGCAACAATGAGCTTTATATATATAAGTATACAGTTCTATGGAGAATCTATAGAGGAGGTCGAGGGGGGAGTGCTTACATCAATAAAGGAGGCATTGATGTAGTCGGTGAACTCCTGTCCTCTTTTCACTGACAGTATTACTCGGTTGAAATCATCTGCAAAAAGAAGAGGTAGAAGAAAGAGGACAAAAAAACTTTCCATGAGTGATTCTTAATAAAATCAAAGTTTGAGGAGGAGGAGGTGGGGAAGAAAAGATGTTGGAGTAAAGTCAAACTTCAGCTTATAGATAAGTTTTCCTGATCAAAAGTTGTTCCCGGGATTTTCAATGTCATTGATCACACCGACACGGACTGATTAGCCAGGAATCTGTGTACGGCATCAGCAGCGGCGTGATGCTTTGATGTTCCAGGGATGTGATGTATTATGGAGGCATTTCGGAGCCATGCTTACACGGGATGATTTGAAGCACGCGGTTCTTCTTCATGTTGGCGGGGAGGTTCCCAGTTCTCATGTTCTCCTTCATTATGCGAACGTTGGTCAGCTTCTGACGGAGGAGGAGGAGAACACGAGTTAAACGGCATGATCAAAAAGTTTACCGAGAAAGAGGAGGGAGGGAGGGAGGGAGGGGGGGAGGGGGAGGGAGCGGGAGAGAGAGAGAGAGAGCAAGAGAGAGAGAGAGAGAGAGAGAGAGAGAGGGGGGGGGGGGCT
>JAFBJT010110387.1:0-16193 GCA_016785325.1 Chascanopsetta lugubris
CCCCCCTGCAGCTAGATGTAAATCTGAGACTCTTTATTAACCCCTCGATACGACGCAAACACGCTCACTCTCTCATGAACCCGTTCTCCCCTGCGCACCACTCCAATTCTCTCTCAGGAAAATTGAAAACAAACCCAACAACGAACCAAGGCTTCTGATATTTCCTTCCCTCTGTTCAATTAAACATGGCCTCCATCTGCTCCTTTGTTTCGCTTCGGCTTTTTTTCTTCTGCAATATTGACTATGGTTGTTCTCGTGATTGTTTCTTAAAGACTGTCTTTTAACCTGTTATAACCACAGATGTGAATATTAACACTGGAGGAACATGTCACACGTGTGCGAGCATGTGTGCGTGTTTGTGTGTGTGTGTGTGTGTGTGTGTGTGTGTGTGTCTGTGAGTGAGATAGAGAGTGTGAGTGTTTGTGCAGGAGGGTTGGTTTGTTCTGCTTCAAGATTCTGTGCCAAATCTTTTTCAGAACATTCGATCTCTGTTCATGTGCCATACCGAGAAATTTATGAAATAAAAATAACGTTTTTTCACAAAATTGAAAGTGCAATCGTGTTGCTTATTTTTCTAACCTGTATCACCGGGGCAGAGATTAAGGGGACAACCATGAGTGTGTCATGAGTACAGCACAAAGTATTGTCTGTCTCTGGGTTGTTTCACCTGTATGTATGTGTGTCTGTGAGTGAATTCATTTTCAATTCATTTCATTATCAAGTATCACGTGTTATTTTTTACAATGCTTTATCTCCAGTCAACATCGTTTATGATGCTGCATTGTTGCTTTGTGTGTGAGTGTGTGTGTGTGTGCCTGTGTGCGTGTGTGTGTTTCAAAGGCCGCGTGTCGGTGTGTTAAACCTAATTTGAGACCGAGGCTGAGGACCACAGGGTGTGTGTTGTGACCCACGCGGCTGACCCACGCCTGCGAGTCAACGTCTGCCTGTGTGTGTGTGTGTGTGTGTGTGCGCGCTTTCGTGTGTGTGAATACATTGTTCGTGGGATGTTGTTTAGCCTGAAGTGAACACTTCAATCGTGCTGGCTGGAGCTTTGCCAGGTCAGCTGCTGAATGTTACGAGGGTTATGATTATTGGCTTATACTGTATGTGTGTGTGTGTGTGTGTGTGTGTGTGTGTGTGTGTGCAGGGTTCTGTTTGTGTGGTCGGCGAATATTGTCTTGCCATGTGGTAACAGAGCTCTGTTTTTAGCTTTAAATGCTTTCATTCACCTATTTAAATACCAGAGTGCCGGCGGTTACCTGGCTGTCGATCAACAACAAAGGCACCAAACCTGGAAAGTGTTAGACCTGATGTCAGTGAAATGCCTCTTACTAACGTACGTTAGAAGATGTTTTTGCTGCACAACCAGTGATGGAAAACAGTGGGTTCCGCTGTCCAGACAGCACCTCTCTAAGATACTGATGAATAGCTTGATGTTGTATGTCTCTACTTCCTCCCACTGAAATACAATATATGTGGAAGCGAACACATTTCATGTAACCACCGTTCTCTGAAACAGGCCAAAAATACACCGTATATTCAGGAATACATTGTTGAATCACATTTAATCCAATTATAAATGCACTGAACTGTACCTGCGACTATTTTAAATCACGCATGTGGTTTGGATCCCCTGTCATTCCCTTCACATCAGCTTTAACATGTAAACTAGAGAGCATTTATTTGTCCTCTCAAAACTGGTAATCTAGCAATTTAGCTTTTTGTTTTTTGTTTTTTTCTCTCTCGAAAGATTCAGTAAATTCTGTAATCAGATTATTGTAATCCAATTACACATGTATAACTCCTCCAGCCTTTGTGTGTGGGTGTGTGCATGAGGAGCAGCAGCAGCAAAAAAAATTGCACACAAGCGCTGTCCTCTTTTCCATGACATCTCTGCGCAGTGTTAAAGCCTATGGTTCAAACTGTATGAGTTTCATGTGTTTCCATGTCATTTGTATAAAGTTTTACAATTGACGTGTTCTCTATATGCACTAAAAATGATTCGTGGGGTTAGTCACAACAGCTCAAAATCAAGAGCTTTTTCTGCATAGAAAACTACGTTTTTTACTTGTACATTATAATGAGTTTAAAACTCTAAAATCTAATAAATTAGTCTAGATTAAAATAAATAAAATAGTCTTGGCTCAATAAAAGATGAATTTTGAGCAGACATTTCTGTCTTAACTTAACATAAAAGTGAAATAAATTGGTACCACTTAGAAATCTGTGTCTTTGTGAGGTAAAAGCTGAGTATGAGGCTGACATGCCCGGGCATGTCTCTCAGACTGACCATGCAGTGCATTTGAAGACACCAAGGAGCAGAGCGCAGACACGGTTTGAAAACCGAACCGCTTGGTGAGTACAATTTGGACTCATTCACAACAGCTAATGAGTGTAATCATTTTTTAAAGTTTTACACAGCATTAGATGCTTTTCCTCACTCAGCAGTGGTGATGTGCAAGCCAGCAGTTATGCTGTAGTAATTTGGTCTGGCATTAGTCTTAGTCTAATATTTATTTTATTTTATTTCATTTTTTTACAGTGGCAGGTTTTAATTGGCACTGGAGTTCAGTAATAGTGTTTAATGTTTGAGTAGCAGCAGCTTCATAGCTAGGTTGTTTGTAGGGGACTGAGTTTGTCTGCCAGTATTTACAGATAGCTGTTTACAACTCTATTTCATATGACGCAATGTAATGTGGTAGAAATATAAATTAAAACTACATTACAGGTGAGATGGTGTACATTAGGCCTAAAGCCTGATCTGTATGTCTTTGTTTTATGTAATTATCAAAAACACATCTTTCTGTTCATCTTTCTTTTTCTAATTCACAGGACAATTCTGTGGAGGCAAGGAGGGAGGCTGCCATCCTTGGCTTAACGATGTACCGGAGAGAAAAGAGGAGGAGCTCTTCAAAGAAAAAGAGGGCTGTCACAAAAAAGAAGTTAGCTCCGTGGTACAGTTGTGTGACCACCTGCATATCATTTATTTGAAATGTTTCAGTCTGGATTTAGAATCCACCACAGTACAGAGACTGCACTATTAAGGGTAAAAAACGATATTTTCATAGCCTCTGAAAAAGGACTTGTCTCTATACTGGTCCTGCTGGATCTCAGTGCAGCATTTGGCACTACAGACCATGAGATCCTACTGCGTAGATTAGAACAAAATGTTGGGATTAGAGGAATGACAAACTTATTTATTTTTGACAGATTTCAATTTGTTAGTATAAATGAGAAATCCTCCATACGCACCAAAATTAATTATGGAGTTCCACAAGGTTCCGTACTGGGTCCAATTCTTTTTACTCTATACATGCTGCTATTAGGCAACATCATCAGAAATCGTAATGTACATTTCCACTGCTGACACCCAGCTTTACTTATCCGCAAGGCCTGATGACCCAAACCATTCCATTAAACGTTCTACTTCTTAACACAGCAAAAACTGATGTCACAGTCTTAGGGCCCAAACACCTTAGTGCGCCACTGTTAAATCAGGCAATAGCCCTAGATGGCAACAGCTTAGCCTCCTCCTCTACTGTGAGGAACTTGGGAGTTTTATTTGACCAGGACTTACCATTTGACCAATATATCAAACAGATATCTAGAACATCCTTCTACCACCTGGGCAATATAAAGAAAATCAATAATATCCGATCCCAACAAGACTCAGAAAAACTAATCCATGCCTTTATGACTTCTTGGCTTGATTACTCTAACTTTGAAATGTCAGGATGTCCCAGTAGGTCCCGGAAAAGCCTCCAGCTGGTCCAGAATGCTGCAGCTCGCATACTGACTGGAACCAGAAGACCAGATCATATATCTCCTGTCCTGGCTTTCTTATACTGGCTCCCAGTAAAAAGTAGAATCGATTTTAAAATCCTATTTCTTACTTACAAGGCCCTAAATCATCAAGCCCCGTCCTACATTAGAGAACTTATCTCTCCCTACCATCCAAGTAGATCACTCCGCTCTCTAAATTCAGGCCTATTGGTTCTTCCCAGAATTAAAAGAAGTAGAACAGGTGGTAGAACCTTTGGCTACCGAGCTCCTCTCCTGTGGAACCAGCTCCCACTCTCAGTCCGGGAGTCTGATTCTGTCTCTACCTTTAAGGTGAGACTCAAAACGTACCTTTTTGACATAGTCCACCCTAAGCTGCTATAGGCTCAGACTACTGGGCGGAATTTCCCATCATGCACTTCGAATGAGCACATAGAGCACACCCTACCTTCAAATTCTCACCCCTGGCTCAAACCCTATGTCCCCCTACTACATTTAACTCAGAAAACCACATGCACTATCTTAAACGGTTTTAGACTGTTTTTTCCAGCTTTGTTGCTGTTGGTGAACGAGACGAAGCCAAAATGGTGGCGAGGACACTGGCAGCCCAAGTCTCAAGCAACCACTGATCTGGTGGAGGACTAACAAACTCCACAGTGACCGAGTTTGTTTATTATAGAGCTGCACATGAGCAGATCAGGGCACATTTTCTCCCCAAGTGGACCCACAGTGGTGCAAAACAGTGTTTTTTTTTGTAGATAACTGTGATGCTATGTCTGTGCAATGTGTTCTGAAATGTAAAAAAAAATAGCGGGGCATGTCAACGTAAAATAACTATGTGTGTCTATGTGGCATTTTCTATCTACAAACTCTTAAAACCTTTATATAAATTCTGATCTACCAGGATGGTGTCGTGGATGTTACGGGTGAACCGATTAAGATCGTCCCAACACGAGGTGGTTTACCTGTAGCCCATGCAAAGATTGTCCTGGAGGGAACAGAAGTCCTGATGGATGTGGATATTCCCAGAGCCTGTGCCTTGCTGGTGGGGCTGATGTACACACTCAACCTCAGTTACCCAGAATAACCTTTGAAGGGTTTGAGAAGATTCTCATCGAGTTGGATGATCTGAAAGCGAGTCCCTCAGGTAATGTTGCTGAAAAATAAACTGCTGTGCTAAAAAAAAGTTAAAGTTAAAGAGGTAATGTAGAAATGTTTAGCTGTTCTTTACAATGTTTTGTTTACATGCTGTATTGTAGGTGCACTGTTCAGAGTGTATCGAGTACACCTCGTTCAAACGTATTCACTTTTACACCAAAGAACTACAATCAGTTTCGGGGGCATTACTGTCAAAATGTTATCTTTTGAGACAGTTTTACGTGGCTATTTTATGTTGCAAGTTTCCTGACTTATTTTATGAAGGCTACTTTTTTGTGTACCATAATGTACACTAATATAAACTGTAATTTCAATGTGTGATTTATTCTGACTTAGAAAAATAAGTTCTTGTACAAAAAAAAAGTAAGGTAACTGTTTGCATGGACATTTCTGAGTAGAATGAAAGGAAAGAAATAAAATAACTTAAAGGACTAATTTTACCATAATTTGAATTAAAATTCAACTTGAATAAGCTTGTAGAGGACAAGTCAAATCACCCTGCTTGTTCTAAAGTAATTGAGTTTGCTTAACTGGTAGGGGTGTAACGACATACAAAAATGTGACGATACGTGTCGTTTACGATGAAAACCCGTAACGCGATATCTGATAGGTCATATTTGTCTAGTCCAGAGGTGTGCCGGCAACGTCTCAACTGGCATCCATCACACGTCAACGAGAGAGAGAGAGAGAGAGAGAGAGAGAGAGAGAGAGAGGCACACACCCACACAGACTACGCTCCCGTTCAAACTTATTTAACATCGAACAATCATTATCCACACCAACAGTCCCAGTAGCCCAACTAAGGGTATACACACAGAGGGAGAGAGAGCCACTTTGCATTCTGCAAAGAAATTAAAAAGCCTCTCTTTTCTGCTGTAGTTTCAATAAATATGCAGGCACACACACAAACGCACACATATGTATGTGTATATATATATATATATATAGTCTCCATAAAAGGCAGGTAACATTCACACTCCAGATAATATCGTATCATATCGTTATTGTGACCTCCACATCGTGTATTGTACCGTATCGTGACATTACTGTATCGTTTCACCCCTATTAACTAGAGAAATCTTATGGCATGTACTTAATACTAGCTAAGTTGAAACAACATAAAAATATCAATGCAGATTGTTACCTCAATTTTTTTACATTGAGCCAGCACATCCTTTTTTAGAGTGTGGGTGCATGGGTGCCCATCCACCACACGGTCGAAAGTGACAGGTCAAGTTGAGAGTTAAAATCGCTGATTTGACACCTCTGCTCGAACGCATGCCATCCGAGATGCAGTCCACGGCGGCGCTGAGACGATTATGCAAAACCACCCAAAAGGTTTCGTTTTCACCTCAGCGACCAGCATCTGCACAACCTCGGGGCAGAGCAGCGAGTGCACACTTAAGATTAGAGCAGACCGCACGAGACCCATAGCGATTTATAGGTGACATAACACTGAGACAACTCGATTGCGAGGCTCGATCTCTCCTCTCGGCTTTAATTAACGCTGAAATGGTTGTGATGGCAGGGGGCAGAGGGGGAGCGAGGTTAGCCGGGGGATCTGTTAGGAAAAACACCACAAGCTGATAAGGGCACAGATTTGAAGAGGAGGAGGAGGGAGAGGAGAAGGAATGTGAAGACAAGGGGAGGGAAGCCGTAAATGATGAGCAGCAAACAAGTTTCCGTTTTCTGCCTCTCCTTCGCATGAAACACCAATTCTTGCAGTTGGCTGGAATCGAAGTGATTTGTCCCACTGCCTCTCCCCCGTCTAGGGCCTGTCACATATCACTCTCTCCCCTGCTGCCATGTGTTCCTAGTTTTCTGCTCCAGTGCTCACGTTGTGTTAGCATTAGCAGCGTTGTCGTCAGTGTAGTTCAGTAAACATCATTTGGCGGCCCGGGGGCCAAATCTGGCCCGCCTGAGCTTTCCATCCGGGCCCTGAGAGTAACAAAGTTCTTTCTGACCAGGACATTTCATACTTCACAAGAACTTTGAGTGAAGAACACATTTCTGACCAATCACACAACAGCTGTCTGACGCAAGAACGTCAATCTGGGAAGTTCTGCCCAGATAATGTGTCCAGAACAAGGTGCAACAACAACAAGGTCCCAAACCAGGGCTGCAAGAACACAATGACATCATTTTGCTCTTGCAGCCCTGGGAGCAAGAGCAAAGTTATCTATTCTTATCTGTGGAGTGTGTACTGACCTTAAGCCTGGTGAGGAGGAAAGATAATGTTTCTGTCTGTATTTGTGTTTTTAGTTTATGAATCAACTGGTCTACTGTCCAACAGCATCCAGTGGGAAGTGGCCGCAGCCACTGGGACGTCTCATCCATTACGAGTCGCTGGACATCGTCTGCCAAAACATGGAGATGGACGAAGATTAGTTTTAGAGGGAGGTATGTTGGTTTAACAGACACAGTGATCTTGTGGAACAGAGTGTTGCAAGTCCAGGTAATATGAGCCTGTTGACACCGACAAAGACTTACAGATATCAGACATTTGGACAGAAAATGTAACTAATTATGATCAAAATGACCAACGATACAATATTCAATTATATGTCCAAAATTCCTGACCTTGGGACGAATTTGATCACCTGGTGTAGTTACTCCGTGTGTGTTTGTGTGTGTGTGTGTGTGTGTGTGTTGGGAAGGGGGGTGCATGCATCGTCTGCAGGTCGAGACTGGCATTAGTCCTTGTTGTGAAGATCAGAGCGATAAAACGCTGCCTCTGTCTTCGTTAATTCGGTCTCATATGATGAATGGTCGTCGCCCCCCCCCCCCCCCCCCCCCCCCCCGTGCTCACTTGTCCTCTGAGCTGTCATTCTCTGCGGTGATACAGTCGTAAAGTGTAACCTTGGAGACAGGGGCTAATCATCCATCCCATAGCTACCCATTCAATCCACCTCCCCCCATGTTGCCGCTCCGGCCTCTTCTTGTTTGGCCCCCCCTCCCGCTACCCCCTCCTCCTCACCACCACCACAACAGGGGACGCAGGCATTTCATTGGGTTTTACAGTATTTTCTCAATTATCTGCCTCCCTCTTTACCTCCCCCTCCCCTCGCTCCTCCCCTCCCTCTGTTTGTCCTGTGGAAGGACGTTTGTTTTCCTGTGGGGGTAGAGGGGAATCGACATCGAGAGATGAGTTATTGATTAGAAAGCAGGTTGCAGGGGAGAGGTAATGCAACTCAGAGAGAGAAAGAGAGAGAGAGAGAGAGGGAGAGAGAGGGAGGGAGGTAGAGAGTGAGGACCCGATAACGCGTACAACCTATGACACAACCTGCATACTGTATTGAGGTGGCGTGCCTGCAAATGTGCAGTGTGTTGTGTGCACGATGTAACATGCACACACTTAAAGGTGACACCAATCATGGCTGCAGTGAGAAGATTTTTGCAGTTCAGATTTAGTGGATCTTAATGTGAAATAGACGAGTGGATGAATGCTTGTGAAGAAATCAAGCCTCTGCCACAGGCTTGTAAAAAGTGATTTTGCCTCGCTCACGCCCAAGATTCAATCTTATTTTTGATCAGGCTGTTTTAGCGTCAGCGTGTAATTTGATCATCCTTTCAAAATAAAACTAAAAAGGGATCATCATGAACCTGTTGGACGTTTTTGTTTTGGAAGCAGATGTGGAAATGTTCGTACATAAGTCGAGCCTCAAAAATTGTTCCTGTAAAGAAGTGGGACAACCCAGCTTTCATGGGAACATGTGATCATTCGATAGCATTGTCACAGACCTCAACAGTAGATGGCGGGATTGTGTGAGAACGTACCTCTGCTTATTCCCGAAAACGGGCACATTTTTGCAAAAATGATTTTAATCGCACGTTAAAACTCCTGTTGGACTCTCAGTACATGCTATCATCACTACACTGCACATGTACCGGTCCAGAGAACAGATTGTGAGTTCTGAGGCTGAGTGAGTGCCACGGTAACAGCTGGTTCTGCTGTGGTTCTGCTGCACGTCTCAGCTGTTGGTCACGTGCACTGGCTGGTGTCGTGAGCAGCGAGAGCAGCAGCAGCAGCAGCGTGGTTCCTGGTATACGTAGGTGTACCACGGTATGAAGCCACGCACCTTGATTTGCGGGGGGGAAAAAATCAATCGAATCATAAAACGCTGTCAAGAGGAAACACAACTTGATCGTATGTTGCAGAGAAACATTCTGGGGCATCCACTATATATAGCCCCTTTAAGGAAGAGGGTTTGGAATGTTTGTTAGCTCCACGGTGATGCCGCTTTCAGTTTTGTCTCTAAACTGTAAAAACAGACCTGCCAGCTTTGGAAATTGTGCACTGGATGACGGAAGCTGCAGAACATCCCCTGCGCTTAGAGCCGTTTAACTAAACTGGTGAATCAGCTGTGTCACAAACAGGCCCTTTATAAAGATTGACTTTGTGACTTTTGTTGCCACTGCTTCAAGAAGATGAAGCTTTGAAACAATGTGACGGTAAAGCCAATCTATCGACATTTATCCAAAATCAACACTGCACTTCTACGAATACACATACTCCAAGTCTGAAGGGGGTATGCGCTTTGAAGAAAGATAGATTTTAGGAATGTGTAGATATGGATGTGCATGTGCCTGTGAAGATGTGGTGAGATGGCAACCGAGCTTTAAATCCAGTACTGCCGGTGGTCATTATGACACAAAACTCCATATACAATGTGCTGATTATTTTTGCTTCATTTCTCAGACGATGTTTTTCCGATCTTGTTGTAAAAACTGAGATCGCGAGACTCCGGTGGGCTTTTTCAATGTTGTGCGTGTCGGTCATGTTGAAAACAATGGCCTTTATTTCAGTCCCAGGAAGGCCGCACATGAGAGACACAATTTCCCAGCCGACAGTGACACATTTTCACCGCACTGTTAAACCCAATGTAACATAATGGAAAAAAACAACACACTTTGGGCCACATGTGGCTCATGTACAAGGGCAGGTATGGCACCGGCAGTTTGCAGTTAGACTGAGCAGAGAATGTCATCCCAGGAGAAGGTAGAAAAACAATCCAGCAAACAACACAGGACGCAATCCATAACAAGGATTCACCCAGGGACACTATTTCATGCACAGTTATCCATGAGATGTCTTTTTTCTCCCTGAGAGCGAGCATATGTTCTGTGAGACACCGGCAGAGGTATTAATGTAACACCAGTCCACCAGCCAACATGTGTGTGTGTGTGTGTGTGTGCGTGTGTCTTTAAGAATGTGCCAGAGACTCCTCTGTGATGCTTGGCGTTTCTCAGTGTGTCCACTTGTGATGTGACGATACCACAGACTCTTGTATGGACCCCGGCGATGGGCTCACATCCACACCTGCATTTCCACCGAGACTTGAAGACGTCCTGACATCTCGACGGAGGAGATGAGAGGGTTGCGGACGGCCACACCGCCTAATCCGTTATCTTTGATAATTATCTCTGATATTCGCCATTCCTGACTCGAGCAGAACAAACGGGAGACAATCCGTACTACAGACCAAGCGTGACGCGATTATCGATGCACTGCCGTCCCACGGAAAGGCAATCAAGACGCGATGACTTGTCATGCCACCCTCAGAATTCTCTCGGGTTTCCAACACGTCGGAGATGATTGACATGCAAACAGCGGCGGCTCGTGTGGAGTCAGCCTCGCTTCAACCCTCCCATTCTCGCCCCCAATCCCCCCTCTGTGTTTGCCAGTTACATAAAGGTGCTGTGTTCCTTTTACCAACGTGATCCCACAGGCTTGTGTGTGTGTGTGTGTGTGTGTGTGTGTGTGTGTGTGTGTGTGTGTGTGATTGTACAGTTGTGGTGCATTAGAAAAGCTGCGTTGTGTATTGCCATCAACCTTTCGCTTGTGCACGTGGCAACTGCTCCCGCCACTTACTTCCACCCTCATGCTGCAGTGCTGAACGATTCTAGTTGTGGTAATGACTCGAGGCAAGAAGGCGATGGTTGAGGTGAGTCTCTCTCTCTCTCTCTCTCTCTCTCTCTCTCTCTCTTCTTTCTGTCTCTCCCTCTCACTCTCATCAGCATCTTCAATCCATCGATTAGCTACAGAGGAGCGCTGACAGGCAGCAGCCACTGCAGTCCTGCAGGATTGCCTATATTTGTGTGTGTGTGTGTGTGTGTGTGTGTGCGTGTGTGTGTAGAGGTGTGTGTGTGTGTGTCATCCTGCAAGTGTGAAAAACAAACAGGGATGGAGACAGCAAACACGGGGGCAGAGCATGTAGTTATGCACACCTTTTGCAAGAGAGTGCATGAGCAATATTTAATCCACTATCTGGGTTTATTGAGTCAACCCCTGCAGTCAGGCTCCACTGCAGCTGCCCCCCCCCTCCCCCTTAGCAACCCCCCACCCCACCCCGGTGAGCCACACAGCTAAGCGCCGTCATGCACATGCAGCCATCATTGACCACACAGGGCCGACACCATACGCATCACACCTACTCATGCATGGAGCAGCAGCAGCAGCGGTAGTGAAGCCTAATGAGGCAACATTATTTATAGTCTGGTGTGACAGCAGTGGCCTCACCATTAGACTAATAATGAGTCATTGGGATATTGATGGATGCTTGTCTCTATTGGTATTCACCAAGGAACCGGTGACACTTCCCTGGGTTGCCGTGGAAACCAGCATTGACGGACCAAATGATCCAGTAATAACAACGATAACAATGGCGGCACAATGTGGAGATTGAGTTTTAAACCCCGCGGGGAGAAGGACGCGGGCCGGGGCGTGACAGAGATTAGGACGGGAGGAGAGCGATGCAATTGAAAGGAGAGAAATAAGTTTGTCGACAGGAGAGTTGGACGGGGGTGGTGTTGTATCAGGGGATTGGTTTGGGTGTGGGTGGGTACGGGGGGTGGGGGGTGGGGGGGGGGGCAGTCGCTGATCAGTGAAGTAAGAGAAATAAGTTTGTCGACAGGAGAGTTGGACGGGGGTGGTGTTGTATCAGGGGATTGGTTTGGGTGTGGGTGGGGGGGGGGGGGGGGGGGGGGGGGGGGGGGCAGTCGCTGATCAGTGAAGTAGCATTAGCATTGTTCACTCATCCCCAGCCTCGCCTCCACCCCTCCACCCAGCCACCCCCACGTCCCCACCACCCCTTTCCTCTTGCGGCCTCTTTCTTTCTTGCTGCAGCGTTGCCATGGCTACAGAGAAATGTGGGAATACCTCTGTCCTTCAGAGCGAGAGAGAGAGAGGGGGGGAGAGTGAAAGAGAAAAGTACAGAGGGAGAGAGAGGAAGGAAGGAAGGAGGGAAGGAGGGACAACTTGAAGAGAAGGAGGAAGGAAGATGAGATGGTGATAATGGAGAGGACGAAAAAAGGGAGGAAATGCATTAGAGGATGGAGTGGAATGAAAGGACAGATGATGGAAGGGGAAATAAGTAAGTGAGGGCAGAAGTAAGGAAGGAAGGAGGGACGGAAGGAGAGAGAGAGAATGCTTTGATGGACAGAATGAGGGATGGAGATAAACTAGGGGGAGGAGGGGAGGAAAGACAGGAGCACAGTACAGAGAAAAGTTAATGGAAAGATGGATGGACAAAATGGTGGATAGAAGTTAGCGAGGTTAAAAGGTACAGTGTGTACGATTTGGTGACCTCTAGAGGTGGAGTTGCGTATTGTGTCACCTCATTCCCGCCCTTCTGAGCATGCAAGAGATCTTAAGTAGACTTCAGTTATTATTGAACTCAAAAGATGTTTAGTATGTCCACTTTTACTACTGTAAAAACATGGCGGCCCCCGTAGAGAGGACCAACTCCTCACGTAAATATTTACATTTATACAGGTACAGCTTATTTTGGGGTAATGGGAAATAAACACAACATTCAAATGATCCTAAAATCACAAAAATGTCAGTATGTAATTGTTTTGTAATATTCTTAGTCGTATATTTTTTATTTTGACCAAAATATTACACACTGCACCTTTAAGGAGAGAAAAGGTGAGGGATGCGAAAGAAAAGATGCACAGGAAGGAAGGAAGGAAGGAAGGAGGGAGGGAGAGAGGGGCCCAGGAGAAACTGCAGCTGTGCGGAGAGTTGTGGAGAAGGAAGGGAAGGTGACAACAGAGGATGCAGAGGCCACGGGGGAAGGAGGGCCGACGAGTGAACCTTAAAAACCTTCTTTAGCCCTTGGAGAAGCAACCAAAGTACGAAACATTGTGATCTTACGCACTTGCGTGTGCGCGATCACCAATAACCAAACTAATGCGTCCAGCTCCCTTCACTGGCTCGGCTCCCGCGGAAGACAGATAGTGGAAAGTGTTCCCAGTGACTTTGTGTAAACACCAACATGGACGCTCCTCCGCGCACAAGCTCCCGCTTCTTCATGTGCGTTCGCTGTGAAACACACACACACACATGATCGCACACGTTAATCAGTGACCAGGCTCCTTTTTTTTCCTTTTTTTTTTTTACCTGTGCCCTGTGTTGTGAGGCCATGGTTTCCATGGCAACCCATCCAGACTGAAATAGCCTCCATACATTTGCTTTCCATTGCGTGGCGTGATGCCCCTCACCTTGTTTTTCCTTCAATTCTTAGCCTTTGTCGTCCACCCATGCAGGTGACTGGCGCGTTAGGGGAGCAAGTGAAGTGGCACCCCAATCCCCTGCAAACCCCCCCCCCCACCCCCCACCGTTGCAGCTCCTGTCATCTCTTTTCCCCCCTGCATTGCTCTCACCTTCCTGCCAACCTGCAGCACAGATCCTCCTCAAATTCATTTTATTGGCAGCTAGCATTTCCATGGAAACATCTCGAAACCATGGCAACTACGCGAACGGAGCCAAACACTTTCAGAGCGGCTGCTCTCGTCCCCTCGCTCTACCTCTTTTCTCCTCTCACCTTTACTCTCGTCTCTCTCTTCCCCTCCCATATGTTATTCCTGCAGTCAAAGTAAATGTGTGTACTTGTTTGCGCCGACACATTTGCTGCACGATATTTGTGCGTGTTCGTGAGCCCTGTAGCACACGGTCGATGCTTTATGCAGCTCAGCGTGCAGTGATTGCACCTCTGTACTTCATGCATGGATTTGATGAGTTTGAGCTTCGATAGCTTTTGGCTTGTGTGTCTCGGTGAGCCGATTGTCTCCAACACACGTTTGCGTGTCTGTGCATGTTTGTATTATCTCATTGTGCACTCTCTGCAAGAAAGCGAAATGATTATGGGGCGAGTGCCCAATGCCTAAAGCCTCCCCTCTCTCTCTCTCTCTCTCTCTCTCTCTCTCTCTCTCTCTCTCTCTCTGTCTTCCTGCACTACTTACCTTGAGCGTGTCCTCTGTCAAGTGTTTCAGCAGCACGCCTGTCCGTCAAACTTCTGACTCCTCCCCTGGGATGATGTGAAGTGGCGTAAGACCGAAGAGACAGCCGGCGGCTCCCGACTGGGCCTGGCCCGGCCGTTGGCGCCGGTCTCTAACCAGACCAAGAACAAGCACTGAAAGTTCAGTTCAGTGTTCATTTGAAGGCTGCAGTGGTTAAAGGTGCAGTGTGTGGGATTTCAGTTATTTTTGTCGCTTCTATAATGTTTACAAAACAAGTACATACTGACATTTTCATGGATTTATAATCACCTAAATGTATATATTTTTTCCCATTACCCTTGAATTATTTCTTTATATTTACACGAGGAAGGAGCCTTCTCTATGGGGGCCGCCCATGCTTTTACAGTGGGCCAGAGGGCACGTACGAAACATCTTTAATGACAACTGAAGTCCACCATAGGTTCTCCAGCGTGTTCAGAAGGGTGAGGGTGAGTTGATGGATACAACATGCAACTTCACCTCTAGATGTCACCAAATCTTACACACTGCAGCTTTAATATCCAGCAATTTCCGTAAATAGCTGCTGACCTTTGTGTTATTGTTGCATGTGAATAGGATTGTGTTCTGTTTTAAGACCAGACTTTCTCTGTAGTTTACTAATGAGGCTCAACCCCTGAGATCTTTCAACTCGGATGTGCTCATGAAAGCCATAACAAATCCAGAGGATCTTGTGCTGCTACAATATTTAGACAAGAGCTGGGGTAAGCAAATGAGATGATCAGCAGGGAGGGAGGATTCATACATTCCACGGCAGGTACAGAAACTTCAACTGTCGTCCCAACACCCTGCCATGATATTTAAGAGGCTGCTCTTATAGCCAGAAGTTTGTGGATCTCCTTCTCTGCGCATATAGAAACATATTTGTATGGTTCATGTCTTATACTTTCCAAGGTATTCAATTCCTTACAGTTTGCAGTTTGTAGTCACATGTGTGAAATGTCAAAGTCTTAAAGATGCAGTGTGTAAGATTTGGTGACATCTAAAGGTGAAGTTGCATGTTGTTTCCATCACCTCACCCTCACCCTTCTGAGCACGCAGGAGAACATATGGTCAACTTCAGTTGTTCATTAAAACTCAAAAGATGTTTAGTATGTCTATTCTGGGCTACTGCCCCCATAAAGAGGACCCCTCCTCATGTAAATATACAGTAATGGGTTCACTTAAGAGTCATGGAAAAAAGAAAACATTTAGCTGACCATAAATTCCTGAAAATCTCAGTATGTCATTGTTTTGTTATATATTTGACAAACATAGATATGATAGATATTTGAGACAAAAATGACAGAAATCTTACTCACTGCACCTTTAAGCATTGTTTTGTGCCAGAGTGGACCTTAGATGTTTTGGGAAATGTTTGTCACTGCTGCTATTTTACAACCTCTGAGCTCACATCCATTTCAGGCCAAGTCTGATTGATTGATTGATGGATGGATGGATGGATAGATAGTCAATTGGGCATCCGTGGCTGTTGGGTTAGAGGACCTGTCCTCTGACCAGAACGTCAGGGTTCCATTTCTGCTGTCCCCCCTTCCATATGCTGTGGTGTCCTTGGGCAAGACCTGGAACCCCCACATTGTCCCATGTACTCACACGTGTGCATGCTGCAAATCGATGCACTGTCTGGATGTTTGTGTGACCGGGCGAATGTAGAACTGTAGTGCCTCTTCAGAACTTGATAAAGCACTGCATAAATTCGGACCATGAATTGCAGACACGTGTAACTAGTCTGGTTTCTTTTTATTCAGATCTGAGAGTAGAGACGAGGAGGCTGAAGTTGCACTGTTGTTGTTCCAGGAGGCCACTCTCCCCTTACAACAAAGGAGGACATAAAGTGCAGTCTTTTTAGTTGAGATGGTGTTCACCGCTGTAGTCAAACATATTTACTGCCTCATTTACCAACCCTGATAGATCCATCCTCAGTGAGGGGGGGGGGGGGGGGGTTGGGGGCATTC